>JACVQR010000530.1:796-24405 GCA_019827475.1 Penicillium cf. chrysogenum
TCTGGTTTTTCACGAGCGACGGCTGATGCCAATCGACGCTGAAAGGCTTTTTGAAGATCTTCGCGATGTGAATATGGCATCACCGAATATCCCGCGAATCCTACAGCATAGCTCCCCCGTCGCTCTTGGCCTCTGTCTTCGCCCAGCCAGCGCGGTAAGTGTATCGTTAGCACCCATCCCCTCGGCTTTATGAGCTGACCCACCGTAGCGAGGCCTTCTCTTAGGCATTCCGGAACGCTCGTCAATAAAATTACTCCACCTCCGGCTGAGCGGAGAGGAGAGGATTCATCGGCATCTCCGCAGAGAGATCGTCTCAGAGCTGCAGAGAAATGCCGAAGGCGGCCCATGGTCTAGGTCGAGGAGGCATGGGCCAACAGTCGCAGGCCTCCACCTCAAGCCGGCTCGGAAACGGTCGGAAGCCGAAGATTTCGTCCTGCTTGCTCAGTGGGCTTTTGGACCTACAGGTCTTCCTGCCTTGCAGATACTCGCATTCGGTGACTTTTCTCACGATGGCCGCTACAGCGAACAACAGATTTTGATCCGGCGGAAGAGGATCAGTGAGCAGCCCTACCCGCGAGTGTCATCGGGACGGGAATGCTCCAGCATAAGTTCATCGTTTTGCCTAGTTGATAGCGACGACCGTTCTCTCTGGGACGGTCTGCCGTTGGATGGAACTGAGTTTCTGTCTGCATGTCCAGGCACAGGGTTGATGGAGTCCACCTACATATCCTTATCGGGAGCCGAAGGACCCAGATTGGCGTACGGAGTTCTTCATCTACAACTGAATTTGACCTTGAGGATGCTCCACCCCTAGCCTCAAAAAGGGTGCCGAGGTCCAAATGGAAACTGTATTGAACTTAAAACAAAAATACCGAGGTTTAAACGGAAAAAGCCAGGAATCTTTGGAATTATAAATACACAGACCAGTTTTTGATAATCTTAGAGATGTTACGTACAAAATTTCAGTGTCATCCTATTGCAATCATGTCTACTCCCAAAAACCTCCTCGTGGAAAAGCTAAAAGATGGAGAGATTTACGTTATAAAAATGAACAAACCAGACAAGGTGAACTGTTTCTGTCCCAAAATGGGCCAGATGATGTGTCAGGCTTTTGATGAATTCCGCGTCGACCCCAAGCCAAAGTGGCTATTTTTACTGGCTCAGGCAACAGGGCCTTCTGCGCTGGAGGCAAGACAATGTGTCCTTATCAGGTCAATTTCTTTCTAATAGCCAACTGTAGGCGACCTGACCTGTACACAGCTCAGTCCAACTACGCCCGAGGCAATTGCCAGACATAACCGGTTAGTTGATGAAATCCTCTATGGGATTCTTTCTCCAGCTGACAGGATACATATGCTAGCGGGGAAGCGCCTGGTGTGCTTGGACCTTCTCGCTGGAAGGACATCTACAATCCTGTGATATGTATGGTTAACGGCGCTGCCTATGCAGGGGGACTGGAGTGGGCCTGTTGGGGGGATATTAGAATTGTTGAGGAACATGCTTCATTCGGGGTGATGTGCCGCAGGTGGTAAGTGTCGCCTTAGCTAAAAAGTTGGAGTTGGTCTAGAGAATCTCACGTGTTTAGGAATACTGGTCTCGCTGACGGTGGCATCCAACGCCTCCCTCGGATAATTGGGATGGGCAGAGCCATGGAGATGATCATCACCGGGCGTGTTGTTGGGGCCAGCGAGGCGATGATGATGGGACTGGCAAACGAAGTTGTACCAACTGGAAAAGGTATGGAACGAGCCGTTCAATTGGCTATTTTCATAGCAGATCTTCCATTGCCAGTAAGACAAGGTATCCATGACATGAGCTGCAAAACGTTGCTGACCATATCCAAGGCCATTATGGCCGACAAAGAAGCTGCAGTTCGGGGCTTTGGAAATGAACTACGTGATGGGATTCGTATCGAAGCACAGTGTTTCAACAGACTCCCAACCACAGAGGGATTCAGAAATGGGGTTCAAAGGTTCAATGATAGGTCGCATCCAGACAGACAGTCTGGTGTGCAACCATGTACTCCTGGCCTTGTTAGATACTTGTCCTCCCAAGGCACTAACCTTATACGGTGTCGCGGATCTACAGAACACCCAAATATCACTCTATCTGAACTTAAAAACCTCGGAAAGATATTTCAAGATTAGCTCAAGTATCTATTTACTATTAGCCGGCTGACGGCTGAGGGCCAAAAGTGTCCGAGTAAACTAGTAAAATCAGGAGAGACTACATCAACGAACAGCTCCTTCGGAGTGCGATACAAGATTCATGGTGGGCGGGCCGGGCTTGGGCTTTCATGGGCACTAAATATGTCTAGAGCTAACACATCATGTTTCTGCCGCATATTCTTTTGAATATGTTGTAGCTCGTGGCAACAGCTATCAGGAAATATAGCTTCAACATGTTGAGCCCGTCCCTACCTCTTTATAGCAGTATGCCCTTGGAAATAGCCAATCATTCTTCTGGAGAGGCTTCCTACACCGAGCTCCAGCCCTAGAGGTGCTTTGAAATCATACTGGGCGATACAAGTGACCAAACCATTCAATGGCCGCAATCACTTTCGATTTTGTTAATATCACCTTCTACCTGGTATCTCCCATCTTGGTATCTTCCATCTCGTTGCCGACATGATTCCTTATGCTGTCCAACCTAGTCACCATGAGGCAGCCCATCGTCACAAAAGAGATATTTACTAAGTTAAATAATCGTTAGTGAAATAGCATGACAAGATACCTACCTTCTCACGCGCAAAACACCTTGTAGATTACGCTCCACCATTTTACTTAAGATCGCCCCACTAATGGTAATGGTCTTCTCGCAGAGGCTACTCAGCTTTTCAAAACCATCGAGGTCATAATAATTCAGGTCAAGACCAAGGATTGGTCTGATGAGGAAAGTGGTTCCATTTGCTGCGGGCAGGGCCGCCGCACATGTGTACTAGCGCCGAGAATGGGAATCATGAAATTTGAGACACAAGATAGTGATCGCAGAAAGCATGCCGATCCAGTGGCCAGTCCACTCTGTTCTCGGCACAAGTTGCATTATTTAATGCATTCAACATCCATCGGAATGCGGATACCGCGGCATGGCGGGGCGGCAGAGTCGTGGAAAATAATGAATGAGCGGACTCTGATGTATAAAAAGGGGCTCTTCCACCAAATTGACCCGCGTGGCATATACTGGCTACATCTCGCATAATTTTCAACTTTGGCAGCACTGAGCGCTCTTTCAGATCAGCGTAAGTCCTCACGTCCTTAGATTTCGGCAGAATCCCGGACACAATACCTAGCAAGCCAGACTCATTCTTCATACGTGTCCAAGACAAGGACCTCAGAGATTTCAAAACCCTACTTGAGAATTCTAGGGGAGAGCCCGGAACATGGTGGAGCCTGGTGCCGCAGATGGGTTCTCCAAGCGGTGGAGGCAGTGCAATTACATTCGCAGCTTTTTTCCTTTGCTCGGTGGGATTTGGGCGCTGCAGAGCCTGGTTCAGGGTGGGAGTGGGTTCTTCTGATTAGGAGGGAGTGGGAGTTGTTTTTGTTTCGGCAAAAGGTCGGGACTGGGCTGCTAGGTTTGGTGAGTTAGTGATGAGGTGTGTTGTTCCTGGTGCTCAAGGCCGCAAGATGTCGCTTGGCCGACATGAAGTCTCATAGTGTAGTGTACCGTCTGTTGCATTGTTTTGATACAAGAGAAACAAGGGAATATGATAGAAGCTGAGAGGAATGTAATTAACAAGGTAATAACAGCACCGAATGTGACAGAAACTGGGAAAACCCCATCATATGGGAATAATGCAGACAGCTGGCCTACTCATTTAGCCTTGGCCTTCTGCCTAGGACCGGCGATCCATCCAGAAATGGCATACTCGGCCTGCCAGTACCCTGGCACGAACTGGAACAACAAACCCCGAATGACTTTCCCAAAGACAAAAGGTACATACAGCAGAGGATTCGCTGCCCTTGCACTGGAGACGCCAACTGTGGTGGTCTTTGCGTACTCTGGTCTCGTGGCCAATTGGACAAAACCCTCTGCCAGATCCTCGTACGAGACCGCCGTGTACGCGAACTCGGTGCTAATCACACAACCTGTCGCGGGCTCCTTGACGAGCGCATTGGGTTGGACCAGGAGTACGTCGACGAGCTCGGGAAAAGCCAGCAGCATCTCCTGCGCCTGAACAAGGTCACTGTATGGCCGTGCGAATGCGTTGCGAATCATCCAGTGGACCAGTGCTGGCCGCTCAGCCGCGAAGCGCGCATTCCACGTCGCGGACGAGAGCAACAGAAGCCGCGGGGGCGTCCATTCTGCTGGGACTGGTGCGCTGGCTCGGAGGGCGGATAGGGCGTCGATAATGGCTTTGGCACAGTCGCGCAGGATGGTTACGCCGGGGATGTTCTCGTTCTCGCCGACGGTAGCGACAATCGTAGTCGCGCCGGAGAGGCAGTCGCGGATCAGAGTCGGGTCCTGAAGGCTTCCTTGAAAGATGGTTGCTCGCCCATCCGCGGCAACAGACGGGACCAGGCTTTCTAGCTTCGAGCGGGAGCGGACATAGATGTTGAGTTTCGTTTCGCGGTTTGTTGTGTCCAGGAGTCGTTTTAGGATCAGTCGTCCGGTGTTACCAGTGGCCCCGAGTAACGCGTACTGTTGGTGCTGGCCTGCATCAGATGTGGCGGCCATTTGAGCAACAGCGCCGATGTCTCTCGTTTGGAAGGTCGCGTGTGTTGGTAGGTTTTGTTTTGGAAATGGAAGTTGGGGGTAGACACAACATCTAGGAGGGACTACTTGTTATAAGGGTGGGGCGCATCACAAATGCAAATACCCTGTGAAGTGGAGGTGAGCTGCCTCTATGTGGAAAGCAGATTTGGATTCCTACGCAGCTGGCTCTCCCCATAACTCACTCCAAGGTGGCTTTGCGGCAGCACGGCTAAGGCTAACGCCAGGAGCTGAGCCAAAGTCCGAGGATGCCACTGCAGTCGTACGGAGCCGGCGGCAGTCGGCCCCCACAGATAGGCTTCCTGGCTACCGCGGCGGTGGGCCAAACCTCTCAATGGACGACAAGGGCCGCACGCAGCGTCCGGTCTTTGTCGGCTTTTGGCCTAGCTATCTTACTGAGTGTAAGTTAGCCAATGGGTTTACGTACCTTTAGTCTGCTCAGATATCGCGCCTGCCCGATTTCTAGCTTCCCACTCTCTGGTTACAGTTTCCCTGCTGTGTGACCCAAGATCGCCATGTGGTCAACCGTCGGGTTTCGCATAGCGCAAGCCACTGGACTCTCAGGCGCAGCCTGGCTCTCCGGTAAGCACCTTGCACCTTGATGTTGTCAATAATAGCCGTGTGAGAAAGCTCACCGTCGTCATCCCATCTGTCTCTGCAGGAACCATCGCGGTCTTCAGCACGACCGTCGTCCCATCCCTCCTCCGCTCGCGGGCAGAAACAAACCTGTCCATGACAGCCCGCGCCAAGCAATGGCGAGAGATTTACGAAACAGGCAAACGCCAGAACCCTCCCATTGCCGCCCTGACTGCGGCCTCCTTGTCTACCTCGCGGTCCTCTCCTCCCGCAGATTTTATGCTTCAGCAGCACTCCTGACAGTGAGCATTGTGCCGTTTACCTTGATTGCCATGTCCTTGACCAATAATGCGGTTATCGACGTGTGCGAGTCCCAGCAGCAAGGGGCAGCAGCGACTGATGTCACGATAGAGGGGCTGCTGCAGGATTGGGTGGCCCTCAACTGAGCCAGGAGTTTCCTGCCGCTTATTGCGAGCTTGACGGGAGTCGCTGCGGTTTTCTGTAAGAGCAAGGGTTGAAATCTTGGATGAGATCTGGACAATCTGGAATTGGCTTTTCTGGATTGCTTTGGTGGCAGAGGTTGGAGTAGTGTGAAGTTGTGTGCTGCCAGTTATAGGTTATCTTCTCTTCTTGTCATCATAATCTGTCTTGAAATAAGAACCATCGCGATCGTTACAGAGCAAATGCATGGGCCCGCTCGCCTAGTTTGTCTCTATGTGTGGAATGCTTTGGAACCCTATGTATCCATCTAGTTGACAAGATACATGGAAGACAGAAAGTGTTGTCGAAGTATATTAGCTAGTATACTTGAATGGAAGACCGCATTGCGGAAAGTCTGTCAACCGGCGTAGCCCTCCAAGTTATCTGACCATCTAGTTTGAAAGGGTGCATTGCCCTGGGGTAACGTGGGTAACCCGTATAGAAGATTTTGAAAATGGTTGGATTTACTAGGTAGTACCAAACCGAGGCCGATAAATATCGTCTATCTAATAGGTATCCTGTGCTGTCATAATAGCAAGTGACCCTTTGTCACCTATTCATGATACGACGTAGCCAATAAAGTCTAAGTAACGGAGCTACACAGGAATCGAATGGAAGATGGCTGTAAAATATGGGTGGACGGATTGGCACCTAGTTCAGGTAGCCCTCCTCACGATAAAAGCACTCTGCAGCCGGGTGGAGAGGAAGACTTGACTGGGCCATCTTCACGGGATCAATGGGATAGGATAGTGGACTGCGCTCCGGCGGAATGTGCCTATACTGCGCCTCCAGGGTCTCTCTCGTCTTGACCAGGCACCACGTCAAGAGCCGAGCAAGGTCATCTGGCATATCCGCGCGCACCAGGACTAGGAAATCGGAAAAGTCGACGCAGGCGACGTCGTGGTTGACTGCGTCCCAGAAATGAGCTTGCACGACCGACGGACTAAACCCCACGCGCGTCGAAAGCTGTGCCATGGGTCCCTCCTCCACGGGCACCGGGACCAGCGTGCGGCTCTCGATCAAATTCCGCCACCAGGGGGTCATGATCGCCTCCTGCATGACTGCATCGGCCTGCCCTGTTTCGACCAGGGCCAAAACCTGCTCTGGGCGACATGCCTTGACCCAGGACCCTCCCCACGATTCGACGGTTCTTTCGTCGAGGCCGTGGGCTTCGAGGATGCGCGCCGAGACATACCCAATGAAATTCGTCCCATCGTCGGCGGAGACTGCGATCCGCAAGGGGAGCATCTTCTCTCGAATCTCGGCAAACGAAGAAACTCCTAGGGACGGGTTCACAGCGAACATCATGCGGTCGCGCTGGGGCAAGGCGGCGAGACAGCGCAGGTCAGGGAGGGGCCCTGTGAACTTGAAAATCTCTCCGCCATCGGTGGCAGCTTTCAGCATCCCTGCAGGGGTGCAGATCCCCACATCCGCCTGCCCATTATGCACCTGGAGAGGGGAGTCGAGGCCCCCATCGCGTAGAGACAGGATCATTGTGCGGCTAGCCGGGCCGGCGCGGTCGCAAAATTCCTGAGTGAGCCATGAGAGGATGCGGTGGAAGTTGGCCTGGCCCCAGTCGCCGACGCAGCGCAGTTCGATGGACCGCTTGATTGAAGGGGCGGGTTTTGGGTCGATCATTGTGGCGGCGTGGGAAGGGAAGAAGGTACGTAGAGAAGAGGTTGCTAGACCAGAGACAAGACTTGGCTGCATTGGCTGTATTCGCGGCCGCTTTTAACCTCATCGCGTCAGAATTGCCACTGCCTCGCAATGGACCCGCAATGGAGTCAGGCCCAAAACCCGCAAAAGCCGAGAGCGCCCCCCAGCATGTTGACTTCGACTTGGCCATGTAGCCGGCGCGAATCGGGTTTGCTCCGATGTTGACCAAGCAAGGTCCCAGGGGGGAAAGGCATCCTTTGCGGGGAAGACTAGTAGTCAAAGTTGACTACAGCGAACTAGTCGTAGTACCTAGCACCTACGTGGTAAGGGCCCACAGGATGACTCCATGTGGATCCCTCATCGGCGGTCGGAGGCACAGTCGCCGACTCAGGATGGATCGCCACTCGGCGCCTCCGCTCAAAGCTTTGAGCTTGAAGTCTGCCCTTGGCTCGACCAGCCGTCATGTCAAGACCAGCATGAACGAGTACTCGTTCGCTCCCCGCGCACAGCTTACGTGCGAAAAGTGTAAGCGCCGCAAGGTCAAGTGCGACAAGCTCCGCCCCCTGCACCAACTGCTGCAAGGCCGGGATCCAGTGCGTCGCGGTTGAGCGGCCGCGCTTGCCACGCGGCCGCTCGGCAAAGAAAAAGAAGCGGCCCCATGAGAAGCCCTCTCCCGGCTTGTCCTGCCGGGTCTCCATGCTTGGAAGGGTTGATCCTATCGCGGGTCAACAGTCACATCCAGCCACTTCCCGAGAGCACCTCTCCCTTGGGGCTGTCGCTGGATCACAGTGCCTTGCCAAGTGTAGATGCATCCTCGCTCAACCGCGCCCAGCAGCAGTAGGCAGGCACTCCGTATGACCAGTTCGTCAATCAGTTCGTCCCGACTGATTACCACGCCACCGCGTTCGACCCAACAGCTAGCGGGGGGCATGATACCCCCAATGTCCTGAGCCCACGCCTGCTGCAGATCTATACTGTGCAGGTCGATCCCGTTCTTCCCATGTTGCAATGCTTGGCGCTATGGGAGTTGGTGACGCCAGGGGGTCGGTACCTTGACTATCCTGCAGACCACCCTGCGCCTCGGGCCCTTGGCTGCGCGATCGGCTACATGGCCATCATTACTCTGAGCAGTGACCAATGTTCACAAGAGTTCGGCACCCCTCGTGGCCTCCTGCTTGACAAGTATCGCAGCCTGACCCAGCTAGCCCTGGACCGCGTTGACTATATGAACGCGGACGATCTTACTGTCCTGGAAGCGTTTGTGATGTTTCTGGTATACCTGCAATTGCCCTATGAATTGAAAATGCAGACCACTAACACTACTCTCGTAGATATCTATCCAGACGCATGACCGGCGCCGACGGGCATGGACGATGCTTAGCCTCGCCCTACGCATTGCCCAGTCGCTCTTGATATAGCTGACCCTCCTTTCACGGTCTCTGCTCCGGAAAGGCAGATGCGACAGCGCCTATGGCATGTAATATCTCTGCTAGACGTGCAAGCCTCATTTGGTCGCGGCTCCGCGCCAATGCTCCATGCCGATCGTCTACGCTCGCAGGTCTTCCCGGCCATGGACTTTCTGGATTTCTTCACCCCGTCCAAAGACGATACCTCGTCAGCTCCCAAAGTGTCCCTCTCGAATCCAACATTCGTGATGGTCATGGCTGAAGCGCAGCGGGCATTTCGCTCCCTCGACCTTTCCGGCGGAACAAGCCCTTCCGCAGTTGGCATTGACATGCACCTCCGCCTCTAGATCGCCGCAACTCTCAAGCAACATCACAAGGCATTGTCAAGGACTTTGAGCCGCAAAAAGCCCTAGTGCACTGGTTTCTCGAAAAGATAGTGAATGTCACCCACGCCTTTCTGCAGCTGGTAGCCGTCCAACCCTTGTAGGGGGCGCCCAGCAGCAGCCCCCCTTCTCAAGTCATCGTATCCCAGAGCACCTCGCTGTCTTTGGCCGTACAATTTCTACAAAGTCTCAACGAGATGCAGCAAAACCCGCGGTTCGAACCCTTTCGCTGGTACACGCGTCTATTTGTCCCATGGCATGCCCCTGTCCGTCACCATGGACCAGGTATGCGATTGTAGTGACCCTTAACTTTAGGGGTACTATCGGACCGCCATTGCGGGACTCTGTTCGTCGCTGCAGGAGCTTCTGAGCGACGCACATCGGAGTCTGCTGCAATGGCCATTGCATCGGTTTGCCCTGCTCTCGGAGACTTGCGTGAGTCAGGACGTGATGAGCGGTTTGCTTTCGGAACCAGCCTCCTGCAGCTGTATTGAAACGAATTATACAAAGTGATCATGTTCTACAAGGGCTGAAAATGGGAAACATATTCTGCTTGCATTCCTTAATGGCCTCCTATAATCCCGTTCAAGCTAGACAATCCACGTAAGCCATGCAGTGAAAACCTGACCCCCGCCCCAGCTTCCTGCAATCAGGCCGTATCAAGCGAGCCATGTCATGTTCTAGCCTTTATTCAGCTTCCACAACGATGCTTCAATCAGCAAATGACCAAAGTCTCCAAAGCCAGCAAAGGGCGAATTCCAGGCCCACAAGGATTCCTTCTTATCCCGCCTTCACGTCCCCGCGCTTGTTCCCCAGGCCGGGACATGTCCGTGGCTGGTCCAGTTGACCCTTCTCTACCCTACATTCCCCCACCCCTTTGTCCACCCATGAAGCCCACCCCGGTCCCACCGACCTGTACCCACGACACCCTGATTTCAATGCAGTTGTATACCCCTGCGCATATCCGCTCCGAGTTTCGTATCCGCAAGATGGAGGTCCGACAGCAGCATTCCGACAAAGCACACACCGACCAGATCGAGGATATCCAGACGTCCGTTGATCCATCCGTCGATACCACCGACACATAAGAGAACGCCAACGCCGACACCGATACCGTTCTGGTCACGCTGAAGCACGAGCCGTGGGCGGTCATTTGGTGCTGCTACGCCATCTGGCTTGTGCTTGTTGTCGCCTTTGACTTTGCTGCTCCATTAGCTATCCTAGGCGTACCGCAATGACGAAAGGACTTTGGCTACTTCTACCAAGGCGACTATGTGCTCCCGGCGAAATGGCAGTCCGCCTATAGTGGTGCACCAGTAGCTTCGTACGTCTCAAACCATCTCCTCGACTGCAACAGTACAGTGGGCTAATCAGGTGCGCATCCAGGGGCGTCTTCGGCAGCTTCATGTCAGGTTGGTTGGGAGATGATCCTCGCCGGGATCTCTGTGGAGATGGTCGCGACAACAAACGAAGTCTTCTTCGGTGCCAAGTTCGTGATTGGCTTTGCGATTGGCACCGGCCTAGCCGTCAGCTTTAGCTACCTTGGGGAGATTTCGCCTGAAAGGCTCCGTGGGATAATGGGCGCCACGGGGAGCATTTCCTTTATCGTTGCGCAGTTGGTCGTCGCGGTGATCCAAAAGAGTGTCTCGGATCGGGACGACCGGTGCGCATATCGGGGGATCTTCGTTGCCCAATACGGGATTACTCTTATTAGGATTGTGTTTCTTCCTTTCATGCCCGAGTATGTGTTCTTCAGACTGTTTCAGGAGAAAAACCCTTGGCTGACCAAAAAGGTCGCCCTACTGGCTTGTCCGCCGTGGCGACGAGAGCAAAACGATGCGAGCTTTACAGCACCTTGGCTACTCGCCATCGGAATGCACCAAGCGCGTCGCCGACGTGAAAGACACCCTCGAGAAGGCCCGCCAGAAAACATCCAGCGCTTCCTACCGCGAATGCTTCGGCAAATCAAACCTCCGCCGCACAGTCATCGCCGTTGCCCCGATCTTCATCCAACATATCTACCGGCTACTACTTTGTCGCGACCTACCTGACCTAATACGCCCAGCTGGTGGGATACTCTGCGGACGCTAGTTTTATTATTAATGTTGTGGCGCAGGTCGTGTCCTCTGTCGGGTGCGTCGCCTCGTGGTTCCTGATTGAGAGCGTCGACCGGCAGCCCCTGAATATCTGGGGCGTCACCCTCATGACCGTGTTGCTTTGCATTAGCGGTGGCCTCGCTACGACGAATAACTTCAAGTGCCTGAAGACGGTCATTGGCCTGTTTATCGTCTATGAGTTCGTGTACTTTGTCACTATCGGATCAGCCGGGTTCGTGGCTCTCGCTGAGATTGCCACCCCCCGCCTTCGGACAAAGACCGCCGCGCTAGGCATTCTCCTCCAGAATGCCATTGTCATGAGTTCTTCTTCCATCTTGCCTTTTCTTGCTCTGCAGTGTTGATATGCTAATATGCTAATCATCTCCGGACCCCTTCGCAATGTGTCCTCGCCTTTGTTATGCTGTACATCTTCAACCCTGATAAGGGGAATCTGGGAGGCAAGACAGCGTTCATCTTTGCCTTTCCTGGTGGTTCGAGCACCGTGTACTTCTTCCTGTGGCATCGGGAAACTGCGGGGAGGGGTTATCGCGAGATGGATGAATTGTTCATCAAGCAGGTTAAGGCGCGAGGCTTTAAGGGGTATGTCATAGAGGCTGAGGTTGTCGCAAAGACGGCTGTTCACGGCGTACCCAGCCAGTCGGTGTAAGAGGACCAAGGAATCATCATCCCATGTCCCTGTGACTCTCAGTGACTTACTAGGATCATCACTGGGATCTATACCCTTTTTCTCTCGAGTTGCATAGATCCATCCCACGATGGCGGTTGACCCCATTTTGTTTTGAAAAAAAGCAGCCGGGGAGGCGATGTCACTGCGATCTTAATTCTACTAGATGACTTGTGAAATTAGACGACGACGCTGTACAAGATGGCCCATGATGGCTGAGGTATTCCTGTGCGGATCGTACAAACCACAAAATAGGGATGCCAACTATATTCATCAGCGGTTTCTCGCGTTTGGCGTAGCCTGGCGAATGCCTCGCCTCGCTCGCCATCATGGCACAGCAATGCCCACGCCGTGTTTGGAGTACTGTTGCCGCCTACTGACCTGCGCACCTAGTGGGGCTCAGGGAGGTGTCAATGGAGCAAGACGGGGCCCAATGCATATACCTGACTCATGACGTCAAGGGCGGTACGTATGAAGTAGACGGAAAATGATTTACGGAGGTGCTGTGAGCTGGACACGTCTTCCCTTTTCCGTGCTGCGTCTTAATTCCACCCGCTGCCTACTCAAAGCATACATACACACTGCGCTACGGTAAACACCGGTGGGGCACATCATTCCGAGTCCGGTATATACCCATCGCGACTCGGCAAGAAGCCTTCCACACCAATTCCAAACCCCTCCCACCCATCAAACTCTGCTACGAACTTAGCCGACGCCTTGCGGTAGAAGTCGTTCTTCACGCCATACGTCTCCTCAAACGCCTTGGGCGCCCGAACGACCTTGAAGAAGTGCGAGTCCTTGTACCACTTGTGCTGCAGCGCCCGACCAACGAGAGCATCCCATCCATTGTCATCACCATTGCCCGTGAGCTGCACAGACTCAATGCCGTCAGTGAGATCACGGTGGATTACCGGCTTCTTCTGGCAGATGTATACCATGATCACAAACAGGGCGTACTGCCGCAGGATGCACGCGCGCTGGTCCTCCGGGAAGAGTTCCCAGAGGACGCGCAGCGCATGCGCGACCGTCATCGTGTGCACGAGGTAAAAGTCGAACTTGCGTTCGCGGTCGCCCGTCGCAATCGCCAGGAGGACCGAGGTGTCGCAGATGTTTTCGAGCTGCTGCAGCGCGTTTGCGGTCGACACCTCCCATGCGTTCCAGTGTTCGAGGACGGCCTCGAACCGCTGCTGCATCAGGGCCTCGATGTTGGTGATTCCCTGGTGCTCAAAGAGATTGTCGAAGCGCTGGTCATCGTGCACCCGTTGGATCACATCGGCAAAGCTGGAGGTCTTGTACGTGGAGTTGTCCGGCGGGTACGAATCCAGCAGGCTGTGGCCTTCCATGTTTTCGGTACACCCCAGTGATAGGGATTCTGTGGCGACGGCGGCGGATTGGAGCTCCCATGCGTATGCGAGATGAATGAATGGGTGGCCGACTACATTGTACTGGTTAGCAACTGTTGGAACATAGATCGTTCCCTAGAGGACAGAAAAGGTAGATCGGATGGGACAACGTACGGCCACCACAGAAGCCGTTAATAAGTGGGTCTGGTCCAGGAAACAGGTACTCTCGGAGCAGCGTCTTCCAGTCTCCATTTTTGCGTTCCAGCTCCCTGTCAAAGTACTGCACATACGCTACCGTGTACCTTTTCCCCCTCGTTAGCACAACAACAATGAGACAACCTCTTTCGCTTGCCGACTCACGGTTTGTGGCCGAGGAATTGCCTCCAGTTGTCCCTAGAGAGAGCAGATCCCAAAATGAACGTGTCATCAATCTCTCGCAGCGTGGTGATCTCATGCTCGTACAATTCCTCTAATTGTTGCGCAGATGCGCCGAGGAAATACGCCGAGCCTAACAGCTTTTTTTCCCCAACAGATGAGCAAAAGACCATGGAGACTCAAAAGGGGTGAGAATTTACATGTGGAAGATGGCTATGAAGAATCAACTTTGGCTCGCGCAGAGGAGCAACACTCCTGTGTCCTTTTTCGAGGAGCCGGCGGAGGGTGTCCGCCCGCTCATCCTGGACGTCGAGGGTGTACGCTGGCTTCAGGCTACGCAGTCCTGCAGGGACAGGCAGTCGGACCAGCTGTTCAGCCGGCCTTCTGATGCTGGTTTCGGTGGTCATTGTCGTGGAGGGTCTCGTCAACCCGGACGCTTGAATCTGATCGACCTATCGAAGGGGGGAGGGGTTATTCGTATGTCTTATGCTGTTTGGTGGGCCGCGGATAGCCCCCTCGCATGATGTCCCGGTTACGTGTACCAGTGACGGGTAGCCGAGATGTGATGGAATGGAAGCCTGTCCCACTGTGGGGGGTCAGGAGGGGTCGTTGCGGTAGGCTCGGTTTTTGGAGTCGGGCGACCCTTCTGATCCTGCTCCTATACAAGAGGTCGGCTTTTGGCTTCGCAATCGCGGTTAGCAGCGGCAATAATAGTTTCTAAAGCATTTCCACTGTCCTCCGTACACATTCGACAATTGTGCCAGACATTCTCTTGCTCTTCACGCTCACCCCCTCTCCCGCTCTGCGCCTCGCCGTCAAGCCAGGCCGCTCACCTTCCCCAGAGTTGCTGTCTTTCCGGCTCCCTCCATGAGGAAGACCCAACCGGGGAGGTGGAACAAAATCGATTCCTGTAGGTACCCCGGAGTGATGGAGGGAGCACCAGTTGATTAGTAGCAGTCCGCGCTTACATCGCCCGCCCGAAAGGAAGCGAAAAACCAGGCAAGGCTGTTGTTCTGCTCAGCGACGTCTTTGGGACTTTCCGAAACAACTAACTTCTTTCCGACGAGTTTGCACTCAACGGCTACCTGTCGATCCTGCCAGACCTCTTCAACGGTGACATGACAAAATCACCGTTTGGGACTACGATGCGAAGAAAGTCGATATGGCGGCTTGGATCTTGCGCCACACCATCGATGACATATCGCCAATTGCCCAAGCAACGATCCAGTACGCGAGAGCACAGCCGGGGATCCAAAGGATTGCTGCAGCTGGTTATTGCCTTGGTTCCAAGGTATGAGGAGTAGCAAAATACTATTGACTATGAAGCTAAATGCCCCTCTTGCAAACGCAGTATGTTGTGGGGCACCTAAAGGAAGGCCTCCTCGATCCAGGATACATAGTCTACCAGGTGCAACCGCTCGCAGAAACATCGTAGCGAGGTAGCGCTTCTCTTACAAGAAAATCCTCACAATCTTCCTGGATACATGAAACCTCCCGTCCGCAGCGCCTCGGTCATAGCTCCGTAACTAAACATTTACCCCTCACGCAGCGTCTGACTCGGACAAGGGCCACCGGCTTCCGGAAGATTCATGGATGTTGCTCGCGTCAGCTTCCGTCTGAAGTGGGACAGGATGATTTTTCATTCAAGATTGCAGTTACGGATGCCCCGCAGCTGGACCCCTCTCCTCGAGATACATCACACACTGTACTGTAGAGAGATGTGGCACACATGTAGAGTCACGTAACAACGCCAGCACTAGGAATAGGCATCCTCACTGCGCGAGAACCCCTACACATCGACAGTCGGCACCATGGCCTGCCCCAAAACTCGTGTCTATTATCTTGACCAGCCGCCCTTGTTCGACGACCTCAAGCGTATCTGCAATCGCTCAGTCTCAAAGGCCCTGGTTCGGGCCGTTGGGGACGGATACCAGTTCCCCGTGTCTCTGGACAATGTCGTGCGCAGCGAGGATTTTTTTTGGCATGAAGACAGAGCAAGACCTAATTACGGAGGGACTGCAGGCAGAATGGGATCACGATAGACTACCCAGGAGCTCAAGGCCAGTCAGCAGCGCCGCATGAGTACTTTTTCCGATGCACTCTGAAAGTTACGTAGCTCATTATTAGATGTGCCAATAGCAAGTCCAGACCTCTACTCTTCTAAATTGCTTTACACACAGACAGATCAAGTAGTGAATTACTGTAGCAGCCATGGTTCTTTGCACATAATTCTGTTGGCATCCACGTCCTCCAAGATGTCTGTGCGCAAGATTCCACCATCCTGATCGGCAGCGCCCCAGGGGGGGGGGTTTCATTTTCGGCCTTTGCGGATTTTAGAACCAGACTTTTCATTCGGCCCACTCGGCAGTCTCGGCCTTTGTACAATATATCCAGATTTTCCGGACCGGGTTCTGCGGGTAGCGTAGCCATCGTTGACTAGCCATTACGATGTACCCCGGTGGTCAAATCCCGAACAACCCACGGATCACGAACCCGCCTCTTATAGTACAACGTTGAATTGTTCCAACAAGATCTACTAGTTTCATCATCTACAGCAGCAAAATGACGGCAACCGAGACACATTCCTTTCTCTCGGTGTTCAGAACCCTTATCGCCGGATCCCATATTCTTCACCATCATCGGTAAGTCTTTGGCCAGATCCTGGAATCGCCATCACGCATCTCAATAGGTCTCCCTAGGATACTCGATGCCTACGGGCATCTTTCAGTCCGCCATCCAGGCAAAAAGGACACTTTCCTGATGCCTCGAAATATTGCGCCGGCGCTCTTATCGTCGGCAGCGGATATTGTCGAATACCGCGTGGAGGATGCAGCCCCTGTCGACCCGAACAGCCCACCGGGCTATGTCGAACGGTACATCCACAGTGAGATCTACAAGAGGTATCCCAAGATCCAGAGCGTAATCCACAGCCACTCAACTGCCGTATTGCCCTTTACAATCACCGGTACTAAGGCCTCACTCCCAAGTTAAAAATTTCCTCTCTTCTGACGATGAGTCCAGCCGTTGATCTGCGCCCATGCATGCACATGGGCGGGTTTTTAGGTGCGTTCCGTCCAGTGCCGAAAAAACTAGCTTTGCAATGCTTACTGGGGTTGTTTGTATAGGAAAACAAATCCCTAGGTTTGATATTGCGCAGGTATACACGGAGGAGGACGTGCGTGACCTCTTGGTCAGGACTCAACGGCTAGGCGCACATCTAGCTGCGTGCTTCGCACAGGAAAGCGAGGAGTCGTATAATCCGGTAGTCTTAATGCGCGGCCATGGATTTACGGTCGCGGGAGCAAGTATCGAGGAGAGTGTGTTTAGAGCAATCTATACTGCAGAGAATGCTCGCGTACAGACCGCCTCGCTAAGCCTTCAGCTAGCTGCTGGTACCCCACCGCTGAAACCAGACGAGTCTCTATACTACCTGAAGGACGCGGAACTGGATGCTGCAACCCAGATGGGGCAGTGGTCGGTGATGAGGCCGTGGAAGCTCTGGGTGAGGGAGGTTGAAGCCGGGGGGTTGTACGTGAACAATGTTGAATAAGCGTCGTACTAGATCTTGATAGCTACTAGCAAAAACATCGGACCGACCCCCGCAGTACCTAATTTGCGGGGAATCCCGTTCATTTTGCCGTAAACAGTTCTCTCCTGCTTTGCGTTACGTGCTCTCCTCTGTCTCATTCTCGAGTAATGCCCAGCACGTCCCTTCGCACCCGACGGCAGCGTGGATGCCCCTGGTGCCCCCGTTCCTTCACCAAGGAGGAGCATCTCGCGAGGCACGTCCGCACACATACCAAGGAGAAGCCTTTTATCTGCACCGAGTGTAACAAGTCCTTTAGTCGCCAGTATGTTGTCAAACCTGCCATTCCAACCCCCGTCAGCTTTTCTCACCACTTCTAGCGATTCCCTTCTGCGCCACATCCGATCACATAAACCTGGAGAGTCCATCTCGCCGAGGGGCGCAAATACCTCGTCGTCAGATACCATGAACTTGAACATTCCAAGCCCAGCCCAGACCTCACACAATCAGGCCGGACCGAGTAATCCTGCCTTGGACTTGGGAGTCCCTCGGACCTTCCAGAACCCTCCTTCCCTGGACGGCCCTTCCACCATCCTCATGCAACAGCACCCTGGCCACCCAACCGTTGCTGAAATCCTGAACGAGCATCGCTCGCCGTCTGGAACGACAATTGGCCAAGCGTACTTCCGCATGGCCGGGCACGCTCTCTGGTCCTCCTCAGCAGCGTACAACGGAGCACGAGCAAATAAATGAAGCTGGACCTTCTATGGCCGGGTCGCATCCAAGCAGCGACTGGGTGTTTAATGTTGTCCCAGGGACGCCCGCGTGGCTTGCTCAGGAAAACTTTGACCTGGACGCTCTCACTCCGCCGTTATGGCATCGGCAAACCAGCTACTACTGCCCGGTGACCCCCTCCCACCAATCGAGGGGCTGACGGACCAGAACCCTCACACTCTCACCCACGATATGCCCCTCCCAATAGAGGATGTTGTGCAGCGTGAATGGTTCACGTATACCAGATCTTCCAGATCGGGCTACATCACACCGGAGATTGGGCCTGAGCAGATGCAGGTTGACGAGACATACCGTGCTAATCTGGCGGTAAAGTTGCAGCACCACGTCCCCGTGTCTCTCTGCCTTCTACGGACTTTTTGTTCTGTCAAACCTTATTTTTATCCCATCGACCATTTTGCGATGGAGCCTCTGACAGCTGGCTAGAACATGTGCATCCAAACGTACTTTATGCAGTCCCACACCCTTTTCCCCGTCATCTATGCTCCGACTTTCCGACCCTCCGCTAACAGGTCACTCCTCTTACTATCCATCTGCTCAATTGGTAGCCTGATTGTTGGCTTGTCGCACACCAAGGCCCAAGGGGTGAAATCTTCGAGACTCTCAATAAAGCCATTCTCTCTTCAGTGTGCCAGTCGATATATATTTGCCCCAACTCGACGCTAACACGACGTACAGTGGGAAAACATCCTGTCGCGAAAGGGCGCCGCGGCCACGCCGATGATCCAAGCGGCTCTGATCGGGCAGACTTTTGGCCTCTTGTCTGGCGTAAGTAGAGGGTTTTGAGACCCAGACCCGCGGAGTTGCCGTGCTGAACATATTATGGGAATAGAGACAAAAAGACCTCTTCATCCTCGCGGGCATTCAGGGTTTGGCGTTAAAACGGACTTTCTTGTGCGACTGCGAGCCCCCTGCTAACTAGTACCTTCCGGTCAAATGCAGTTCATACGAGGGTCGACCAGTGTAGCTGACTCCGCTGTAATCCACCATCTGCCACCCACTGCAAAGTGATGCGAATATCCCTGCAATCCGCGGGTCAAGGGTAGAAATGCTAGAATACCAAGTGCCCGCCATCATGAAAGTAAGGTGAGCTACTATTTAGCACATGGTCAATCTCAGAGGGAACCGTATCGTTGCTCTATAATTTGCGGTCTGGGGAATGTATAACAGCTGCGGGTGGTTTCCTGGTAGTCACCAAACTGACCGCTCAGAGATGAGAAAAGGTTCATTGCGTGTACTAATTGCCAGCCTTTCCACCCAGCCCTCCAACCCCTTAGAGTGCTACAAGTGGGAATTTACATCTAGCCTGTATATCGTCGCATCAGATGATACATGGTTCTGTTAAAGACGCCCGTTTCCCGGCATTTTCCAACCGTGATGGTCGGTCAGTGACGGAGTTTTCTTCCCTTGCCTGCTGGTACTTGTTCTACTGTACATAAGTATCATCCAGACGAGAGTGTCGTGCAAACTGCTCTATAATCCAACGCCCGTGACAATGGATGAAATCCTCGAGCTTGTCAGACAGATCGGTCGACAACAAGGCCAAAACACGTACTACCGCTCGTGCTACTCTTTCCTGAAAGATCTGCAGGGTCTGATTCCGCACGTACTCCACAGGCTGAACAACCTACACAGGGGACAGTGTGTAGCAGGTCAGGGCGTGGACACAGCCATAGCAATTGCGACTGACCTGCGTGCCGCTGTCGACTCGCTCAGGATGAGAAAGTACAAGAGTACCCTAAAGTGGAAGGAGTTTCTCTAGGTTAGTAGGTCATTCGCTGAGTCATTCCGCTGGCAGGGGCCAAGTATTGACGACACGCCTGTTCGCAATGCAGAAGACTGTTCCTGAGTCTGCGACTCTGTCGGCGTTGCTTTCTCCTCTGTTTACATTTCTGTCAGGGGTCGACCAATGACATTCAATGCACATGGACGAAGCCAAGCGAGGAAACAGTGGCTTGCATTCCAAAATAAACCTGCTCGATACTTTCAGAAATTGTGCAAGGAAACCCGTCGTTGAGACTAAACAAAGAACACCTCTTCAGCAAGAACGTCTACCTTTGTTCATAACTCATTTATCACAGCGGTGCTGACAAGTTCATACGGTAGTGGATCTCCTGCTTGCGGGCCTAGTAATGCGGATGTCCAATGGTTACGAAGTGACTTCCAGCTGAACCACAGTCGTCCCTGCCAAGTACCAGAAGTAAATGTTGACTGGCCTCCTGGTTTAACAAGGTGGGTCATTACTGCGTACTTCCCGCAGTGGCCCTCTTTAAAGTTCCTCGATTTGTACTGCTGCGGGTCCGGCGAACTTTCCTACAGATAGCCGGCTTTCTTATAATTAACCGGCCGGCACAAAAGTCGCGCAGGGAGGGTGATGAAGGGTGACAGAGGATGGGCTGGTGTGACGATGTTGGGTGACAGCGTTCCAATAAGTATGCGAAAGGAGAAACGTGGTGGCAGACAGGCAACCTAAATAGACATCATGGCCCATCTCTTACACTCATGGGATATAAGGGTGCTCTCGGCTTCGGCTAACACGGCACAAATGAGTGGAGATCAGTGATGAAGTACCTTACTAGTGTCGATCCTAAACACCGGCGCACAGTGTACCAGCTCAAGATCACCTTAGTACTGGTGTGCTTACAAGGGTGAGTACAAGTTACCACGGATGATCGGCGTTTACAACCCGCGAATGCCAGCTGTTCTGGTCCCCTGGTAGTAGCCTCATTTCCAGCCAAGGCTACTCTGTTCACAAGCAATAGCTGCTACGCTGGTTATAAGGATCAAGGATAGGGGTGGATTTGATTACCCAAGAAGACTACTTATTTTTCAACCAAAGGCGAAACGGCAGAACCGCAACCGAGGCTCCTGGGGTCAAGCTGTAGGGCTCAGGTGACGTCGCCTGGTCATTCTAGCCTTGGGCAATGGCCGTGGGCCCATCTTGGATGTAAGCGCGTGGACCTAGATCCGGAGAACGTTCGGAGCCATATGGCCGAGCCTCCAAAATGCCTAAGCATGCGCTGCGCACCGGCACGTCAGCCCAGCGCGTTGAGAACCTTCGACAACTGCTTTGGCCAAGGCTTTCACAGTCGTATAAACACTGCAGTCGGAGATTGCAAAAAGCATCGCCTGGTATATATCTCAGCAGAAAAGCCCATAATTTATACCATATCAGAGCGAGCTTCTGTGTTGCTCTTTTATAGGCCTGGGGATGTCTCCATTTCCCAGTCCTTCCCTCCTCTTTAGTCTGTATCTTCACGAGTCACTCAAACGAGTGTCAATGATGAGACAAATCAGGTTGGGCTTAAGGGGAGCCAAGGCCAGTTGAACATAATCCTCCGAAAGGCAACTGCTCAACTCTTCACTGATAGTATGACAGTATAGTAATCCATTCTTCTGATTCAACACCTGTGGCACAGCAACCGTGTTCAACACAATGCTCTCACGACATAATAACTGTCTATTTGCTGCCATAGTTGAACATGTTGAACCACTCACAAACTGTATGTCTACGGATAGACAGATCTAGGGAGGATTAAGTACGCGGAGACAAAACCCAGTGACCTTAGTGCTCCACCTGACCCGTTTTCCTGTTCCAAAAGTCATTAGCCGCATGAGTATGTTTGCTGAAATACCGAATACCTTATGCACCACGTGACTAAACATTATTATTGTTATACATTACAGCGTGATATACAAGCACTGTACAGTCCCTTACGTGACTTATGTTTGTGCGTCACGTGATGGATTGTACAGGTGCTGGTTACTATGCATTACTGCCGAGACAGTACAATGGGACAGGTCATGTTTATGACTTTCTGGAACAACACCTCCGTATACTGCTTACGTATTTAGTGCAACAAGCGGGTACTCTACCGCCTAATTCACCCTGGTGATCCTCACGAGCAGGCACCCATAATTATAAGAAAGGCATACCTCCGTACGACATTATGACTAGTCATGAACGCTACGACTATAGATCAGTTTTACCCTGATAAGGGAAATAGTAT
This sequence comes from Penicillium cf. chrysogenum, assembly GCA_019827475.1. Classification (NCBI taxonomy): domain Eukaryota; kingdom Fungi; phylum Ascomycota; class Eurotiomycetes; order Eurotiales; family Aspergillaceae; genus Penicillium; species Penicillium cf. chrysogenum. The sequence goes on from JACVQR010000530.1 coordinate 22,835, forward strand.
TGAAGTGGGGCCCTCCATGATTGACCCAGTCACGATGACCTCGCTTGTTCGGTTACGGAGCAGCTCGATACCTTTCGATCACCAAGCAGCCCGCTTTGTCTCCGCACCTGGAAAACGGACCGTTACTAATTGCGCCGGCCCGAACCAATCGCTCCGATTGGACAAAATCCATGAGTCACGATGAATGGGTTTTTGTTTGAACAAAACAAGACTGGTATCTTGCCAATGTTCCTGCTAAAAATGTCCGAAAAGCAGCATTTAGTAAGAGCCACAATTCCAACCATAATGGCTATCAATCCAGTCTCATTCTTCTCAAAGATCTGTCTCTATTATCTCATTCTACCCACGACCACGCAATGTCTTCCTTGAACGACCTCCTGAAGATCGCGAACCCCGTTCGGGCAGGTGCCTTGGCCGCATTCAATGTTACTGTGCATCCTGACGAGGTCCTCCAAATCCCCTCGCGGGACGAAGGGCGTTTCATTCGTATTCATGCCTACAACACAGTTAATCGCGATGCCCCGGCTCCAGTCCTTGCCAACTTCCATGGAAGCGGCTTCGTGAATCCCCTACATGGGAGTGACGACGAGTTCTGCAGATTCATTGCCAAGAAAACCGGGCTCGCAGTGTTGGACTGTAGCTATCGACTCGGACCCGAGAATCAATTCCCATCTTCCATCCACGACGCTGAAGACGCGGTTCGATGGATCCTTGCGCATCCGGAAAAGTTCGATATATCCCGTCTCTCAATCTCGGGATTTAGCGCAGGCGGTCTCTTGTCTTTGGTCGTCAGCTCGGTGCTCTTCCCACAAGGAACATTTAAAAATGTCATCGCTGTTTATCCCCCGACGGACATGGTTCAAGCTTCTACGGATAAGATTGCCCCTGATACATCAAATGACGTTACTCCTGTCGAACTGCTAGATGTATTCATGAAGTGCTCTTATCCAAACCGCGTAGACTTGAAGAATGTGCTTGCTTCCCCGTCCTTGATCCCAGTTGAGAAGTTCTCGGATAGGATTCTTCTGGTCACTGGTGCTTGTGATCGCTTGTGTCTCGAAGGAGAAGCACTTGGAAATAAAATCAAGGATGCGACGACCAAGTACGTCAAGATGCACCGGTATGACAGGTGCGAGCATGCATTTGACAAAGGGTATAAGAAGGGATCTGTTCAGGAACGAGCAAAGGATGACCTGTACGAAAAGGTGGCCGTTTTTCTTACGGAGTGATTAAGGTACAGCTATTCGCAGCCACATAAAACGAATCTTTGTTCCTTCACGCTCAAGGCCTGTCTTACTTCTCGTTCGCGTTTTGGAACTATATTCTTTGGGGGCAAATTGTGCAAGGAATTGGGTATAGAGAAATGGGAGCCTAGAAATGTTCGTTTAAATATTGGAAAATGTCTTTGCATATGTATATCATTATAACGCACTATTAATAGGTATTAATAGGTAACCAGAGTAGTTGATTGATTGGTAGGCATTGGAAATTGGGATTAGTAATATGAGTGGTAAGGACGAAGATAAGGTTTTCGTTGGAGCAAAGTCATGCTGTAATTACACGTTTTGGAT
>JACVQR010000534.1:0-11748 GCA_019827475.1 Penicillium cf. chrysogenum
ATGATCTCCGACGGGCACGTCTGCTCGCAGTATTTACTCTCTTCAAGCCCAACACTTCCTCTTCATATGCCCTATTCGATCGCCAGTCTGATACCTCTAGCAGATGGCTTGTAGAAATAATGCCAGTGGATCACATGAGCTTACGTAGATATCTCTGGTTTTTGAACTAAACCCGGAAAACCGATTGGCTCCCGGGAGTGGGTGCTGTGGGCCGGCCCACCTGCGGCACCTAAACTGTATCCCAAGCACCCTGCGCATCGCGATAATGACGCTGAATGTAGAGTATCTTCTAATAAAATATTGCCCTTTCCCAATACCCTATATATGAGCAGACTGGGATTTTGTTGACCCTGCTCCGGATCTCTTTTCTATTTGGGTTAGCAACCTTCAAAGCAAGTGTAGCAGAGGCTGGTAGATAAGCTTTCCATGAGGATCCTGCCCATCATTCTTCTTACTCCACTCTAAAAAGGTAGTTCACTGGAGTTATTGAATGCCCTGTGGAGCCAGCTGGTCCGTACATCAAGCCAATCACCTACTTTTTGACAATAACCTGTATCGTTATCATTATTTATGACCACCGGTCAGCTCTATATCAACACCTGCGACAAAATATGCAGCCTCTACAGGTATAGTCTCATCAGCGGAAAACTGCACTCTTTACCCCTCGAATTCCTCGTCAGCTGCGCTAAGAGGATCGAATTAGTTGCACGTGTTATATCAGGATAGCGGATCTGCAATATCACGGCAGCAGCTTGCCTAGCTGGTCAGTTGCGTTAAAAAAAGGAATAAATTGGTTCATAATTCACGTGCTACGTAAAGACTGATTGAAGTACACGGATTACGATAGAGGTAAGAAACAAAGATAGTTCATCTGAATAGGAGTGGAAATCAAAACAACGGACATTGAGTGAGAATCTGTGAAGCAATTTGAGAATTTAGACAAGTAGACAATGTGGCTTCCTTGTGATACGTAAGCCTTACTGCCTACTTCCCACGTTGCATTAGTTGGGCTCCATTATTCGTACGCAAATTCCACCCCGCAAACTGTTTATGACAGCCTTCTTTATCAAGTTGGTAGATTCGTGAACGCGCCACCTCTGGTGATTTCGCTGAGCAGAAAGAGCCTAAATGTATTCTAAGATGGGTCTTCGAAGTTGGGCAGGTTGCAGCGTTGTGTATGTGAGGTTGCATTCGTTTGCGCACTGAAGAATGTTATTGCTTTGACAGATCATTTGTTGCAGGAAAGGGTTGGGATGAGAATGCGAACGCAGCCGTGATTCAAACTGGTGTCCTTAAATTGTGCAATTCGGCCGCCTTCGGTTCCCTCAATGCGTAAATGACAGAATATTTACAGAGGAGAGTGCTGGGATTGTTGATTTGATAACATCGGCCGGTGCGGGCCCCTTTTTACACGCCTACCATGCCACCAAACGGCAGTCAAAAAGCTCAAAATCAATTGGTCAGGAAGGCAGGATTTTGCTAGCTATTAAATCAATTCAGAATGGCAGGATTAGCGTGGTCGCTGCTGCTGCTCGCTCTTTCAATGTCCCCCGCACAACTCTTGCCGATCGGATGAAAGGCATTCCTAATCTGTATGAAGCAAGGGCTACAGGCCATAAATTCACACAGCTAGAAGAGGAATCAATTTAGGATTGGTTCTCTATGGATCAGAGAGGCGCTGCGCTTACGATCGCTATGTTAAGAGATATGGCCAATTTACTACTCCAACACCGCGGAGATCATACCCCCTGGCAAAATTGGCCGCACAATGTATCAAACGACATCCAGAGCTTACTAGTCGATTTTCTCGCAAATATGACTATAAGCGCGCCTTAATAGAAAACCCGAATACTTATTGAGTGGTTTAAGCTTGTCGAAAAAACGATTTCTCAATATTACTCCGGATGATATCTATAACTTTGACGAATCGGGGTTTGCGATGGGAGTCAGTGCAACAACGAAGGTTATTACACAGCCATTTCGCACTGGTCGGAGGGGCGTTTTACAAGCTGGCAATCGTGAATGGGTGACTGTTATCGAATCAATTTGCGCCTCTGGGCGAGCGCTCCCGCCATACATTATCTTTAAAGGAAAGAACTTTATGGTACGATGGTTCGACAGCCTTCCAAAGCATTGGGCTCTTGAAGGGTTATCGGGAAATGCCAAGCAAGTTTTATCGATCTATCTACGAGATCTGGAGCCCGCAAAGGTAGGCGGTTCGGGCCATGAATACAACTTCGGTGGCTGTTGTCCTAAGAAAAGCTCAACGCACATTTCGACCACTTGTTGGATCCGAGAATTTTTAGGAATCTCTCAAACACTTTCCCTTGGGCGCTTTCTTTTGATCACTTTGTACCGAGGCCCACGTTGAGAAGCATTGTTGCGAGGAGGCGAAGGACGTGAAGGGCTATGGCTCATCTCCTGATTCGGTCCTATAGAGCTAGGCTGACCGCGACTAAAGGATCCATGATAGAAGTCGCCACCGGTTTTGTGAAATCCATAGTAATAAAGCCGCCGAATAAGAGATTGATTTCTTTGTCCCATGAAGCTATATAGACGGAGTTTCATGACAGTTAGTTAGATTTATGATCACCAACTATTACACTGATCATCTCTGTCTTTGTAGATCTGACTCCATCAGAATTTGGCTTCTGTGGTACAACCGAGGAATTCTGCGGTGGCGGATGCCAGAGCAAGGACAAATGTAAGCAGCCTGACTTCGGTGACTCTTCCGGCAATGTCCAGGAGTGCATCAACGGATACTACGAGGTCCAAGTATGATTCGGGCTGCCAGGGTGTGAGCATCAAGCAGATACCCGCTGAGAGTTTAACTCATTTTAACTGTATGTCGCCCCTGGTGATTATTATCTAGCCTCGGTTACTGGTTTTCGGAAGGCGCCGTCGCTTGTATCGACCCAGATAGCTCCGCCATTGATCCCATGCCCGAGGTGGGGGAGAGAACCTGGAAGTCTTCACTACCCTCAAGGAGGGCAACCCGCACGTTGTTCTTGGTGTCTCACTCAGTGGCTGGACCTTCAACGAGAACAAACAGACACGCAGAAAGTCTATACCGGGCTCAGCCCCACGGAAGGCAACCGGTCCAAGTTCATCGAAAAGCCCCTCTCCTTCATGCGCCACTACGGCTTTTCCAACGCTCTTTAGACATGGCAACTGGCGTGGGCGGTAGGTTTTCACCAATGGACGTATCACATACACTATGTACCTATGTGGCCTCGGTACTTGGCGACGTACGCCTTCTCTGTGTATAGCCAGGGATCTTCGATTTATCCTTAACATATTCTCATAATATTAGTCTATATGGTGCAAAAATCCTTAGCCAAAAATTCATGCAAACCCGCCCCCAGGCCAGCTGTGCCCCAATCAAACTCTCCGCAACCCCTGGATAAGTATATTTACTGACCACCCTCAATCCAGCTTGGGCCAGAACATCTCTCCAGTGAGCTTCTGTTCTTCTCATCACAGCAAAATGCTCCAACATCATCATATCCATATTTGTCGCTGTGAGTGTAGGCATTTCTTCGTTAATCACAATCAGTTGAACAGGACCAGTGAATAACTCTTCTATAAAGCAGACAAGATTCTGCAGGACCTTGACGCCATCCTAATTGCTCCAATTATGGGGAGTAGAATGAAGAGAGTATGCGCCTGCACCCTTGATAGGCTGTGGCGTAAGAAAGTCGTGAGCTTGCACTTCAAAAGCTCGCTCTATGCCATCAGCCACCACACCTGCCATAACAGGCTCTTGATTCTGGAGGACAATTCGGTTCCCGCTTTAGAGGTTCGCGCTCCAAACCCCTTGAATGATAAACATCCACTGAGCCCCGAACAGCCCGTTTTGACGATGATCGGTAGTCGGATGGATTTGACTCCAGCGTGGAACGACGGTGGAATTGTTCTGCTTGATGAGTTCAAAATATTACCAACTTACCTAACCGCTCGAGAATTGCTAGTCAAGTGGTGGGATTTTAGTTTTCCTCATGCCTGTCTAGGATGCCTTTTGCGTGGTGGGAAGTATGATGTTGGATTGCTGCGAACTTGTGCAAGTTGTGGCTTGTCTTACCTTTATATAGGATACTGGAGGCCATGCTACTGACATTTAGTATTCCCAGTATTCTCAGCATGGATTAAATTATCATTTCTGGTTATACATAGGAAAGTGCTTTGTACGGTTTATGCTTTTTGCCGCTTTCATACATTGTCACATAACGATAAATACTATGATACAGTCAAGAAGAGACGTCCAAGGAGCCACACCCAAGATGGAATCGGAGTGTGTAGTAGAGAACAGAGTCTATCAATATGGGACATTCCATTGCACTGTCTGTGATATGCGACTTTGAAAACCGATAGTGCGGATGTCGTACCACGTCCTCGCCAGAATGGTCATATGTCTGAACGTTAGCTTGGCCGTCCTGGACAGTCGCATATACCAGTGAAGCAGTCCTACGGTTCGACCACGCCAGTTGTAATGTCAAACGAGCATTGGAACTACTCTAAAAGCTATCTATTACTGCAATTTCATCAGCTCTCCAACGAACGTCTCTGTCCACTTCGCACTGAAGTAAAATGGGTGTTAGCTTTGCCGATTACGTGGTCCGACGGGCCTCTGGTGGGAGATGAGAACTTTTGACAAAATGGAAGGACGATAGAAAACTAACCTGGTGTTAGTGGTGACAAAACTCCGCAACTCTTCATACATATTCTTCCTGTCCTCCTTCTCCATTGTAACAGCCTCGTAAAGTGCATCTGAGAGGCCATCTGCATCAGCAGGATTGAACAACAGACTGCCGGGCTTCATGAAGACTGCTGCACCGGTAAACTCAGAGAGCACCAACACACCGTGTCGGGCCTCTTGGCAAGCGACGTACTCGGAAGCAACAAGGTTCATCCCGTCCCGGCGTGAAGTGAGGAGACAGACATCAGACACCGAGTACAGAGCTGTAAGCTCCGCAAAAGAAACTGAGCGGTGGATGTAGAGCAATGGTGTCGATTTTGGAGTAGCTGATTATTCTTTAGCATGAAATCTGTAGATCTACCACGCCCCTGTACGAAGTGGGCATGCATTTCTGAAGCCACTTACCATATTTGCCAGTGATTTGGCCCACAAGCTTGCTCACTTCTCCCTCCAGGTCCTGGTACTTCTTGACATCTTCGCGACTCGGAATGGCGATCTGTATTAACAGAACCTTTTCGTTCCATTCGGGGTGTTGATCCAGGAAGGCTCGGAAGCCCTCCAATTTCTCAGGCAATCCTTTTGTATAGTCCATGCGGTCCACGCCAATTATGATCGTTTTGTCCTTGTACTGGGTCTCGAGCTCCTGGATTTTAGCCTGAACCTCAGGATCATCGATTGTATCAGCAAATCTCTGGCAGTCAATCCCCGCGACATATTTATCAATGTGAATAGTACGGTCGCCGTAGTGGATATCGTCGCCTTCAACTTCCGCCCCGCTGATGAATTAATTAGTCACTTGTCATTTGAATGCTACTCCCCGGATCTTACATGTGAGAACCGCATGCACCAGCGAAGTTCGCCTTATACTCATCGGTATGGAAGCCAATGAGGTCGCTACCAAGGACACCATCAAGCAACTGTTTCTGAACAGGAAGGCCTCTCCAAAAATCATCTGCTGGGAAAGGGGTGTGCAGAAAATACCCTATAGCACATCTTTTGTTCTGCGCATGTAGGCGTTCGCGCAGTAGACGTGGCAGCAGGAGTAGGTGATAATCGTGCACCCATATCAGATCACCATCCGCCGCCGCCTCACTGATTCGATCAGCGAAGATCTTATTAACACGCTGGTACGCGTCCCACGTCTCGTTGTTGAAAGATACTTCCGACTGATAATGTAACGTGGGCCACAAAACACCTTCTAATTATGCCTGGTCAGTGATGTGGTGAATAGAGCCGATGATATAGGTCACGTACTGGAAAATCCATTGTAATGACTCTGAGCTAAACCCTGATCTAAGTATACCGCAGCGGCATTTCTTTGGCTAAGGCTTTATCAACACTCTCTCTGTCCCGTTCATTGATATCGGCCCCGGGCCAGCCTAGCCACAGATAGTCAGAAAAGCTCAACCCCTTTAGAGCGGTCACCAATCCCCCGCTGGACGGAACCGCCTCGTAACTGCCGTCCTTGGGCTTGACGGAAAGTGGAAGGCGGTTTGAAGCAATTAAGAGTCTCCGCTGGTTTCGAGCATAGGGCGTCATTGTTTTCACTTTCGATCAAAATATTATTAAGATGTTCTCTGTTTTTCTGGACGCCTATGCAAATTTGTATCCGTTAAGTGCAATGGAAAAAAATATTCCAAGCATGTTTTAACAGCCAGCGCGTTGTGAGGCTTGGCGCATGTCATGTACAAAGATCAAGTAGTTCAAGCAAATCATTTCGACGTAGTGGAGGACCCATCCGAACAATTCGAGAGAAACCGGTCAAAACCTGCTCATGGTCACTAATGGATCTTAAACTTCTAGATGATAATCTAATTATTAAGATATAGACAGGTTTAGACGGGTAAGTGCAGTGTTGGCAAGGAACTGTACCTAGAAGACAGCTCGCGGTACATCCTGACCGTTCTCAATTCCTACCTTGCCGCCAAGGTGGCTCTACATCAAATGGCTCAGGATGACGTCGGTATGTGCGTGGTCGACACATGACGTCCTAAAAGTAAGGCAAAGTAGCAAGGGTGGCAAGATGGTTCATGTTGCTCAAAGGAATTAAAATGCTATCCTCCCTCCCGCCTAATTTTTACCTCTCACATACTTTCTCAACATTCTTACTTGGATAACAATTTGATTGTTTTAGAACAGTAAGGACCGTCTTTTCAACTAAATTGTAAGTACAACCCTATCACTCCTACCAGCACCGCCTATTGCTTTTCTGCGTTTAAAACCACTTGCTGGTCTATGGTCATATTCTCGGCATGTCCCCTTATCACAACCACTGACTTACCTGATCATATAGCAGTCCAAGCCAACTCTATCAAAATGGTAGACGGCCCCAACAGCAGCACTAATCATCCTACCACTGCTACCTCCGGCGGTGCCAGCGCTAAACCCACACCTGCAAATAATGCCGGGGGCGGATCCGGCTGGGGGGATCCCGGTTTTGTCAAGGGCGGAACGACTAAGACAGCAGATACGGGATTGGGGCATGTTGCTGTATGTGACTGTGTTTACCATTACTTTCAAACAGTCATTAGATCGTGAAGCTGATGGGTTAATTGTATGCCAGGCTCGCAACCCTGCGAGCACAACCGGCAAATTCCTTGGACTGGAAGACCAGACGGGACGCGCCGAGCGCAAGGACTTGGAACATGTGGATTTGGCAGCCAATGATGTCGAACCTACGACTACAAGTGGCGGGCAGCCAACTTGTGCAACTGAAGATCATAGTTTTATGGAGCGAAAGCCTGGGGGTCCGGACACCTTACCCGGGTGGAAGGCAGCAAAGAATATACTTAACGCGTGAGTCTTTCCGTTTTCTCTTTTGGCCAAGTGGATATTAGAAAAGTAGGGGTAAACCGTTGGTGACTTGGTTGTGGATTTGATACCGTTGCTTGTCGTTGGCCTAAGTCTATTTGAGATGGCATCTCGCACCTATACTCTACGGATGGCACGGTTATTTAGGAGCTTAGCTTGACATCTCGTGTACGGAAAGTGTTCAACTTGCAATGTATATAATGGCCCCCACTAGTTGGTTAGTAAAGCTCTTAAGTTTCTCCGCGCCAGATCTCTTCCGTGGCATACATCTCGAAGCTCTTTATTAGTAGTGAGAACGAAAACAAACCCATCCATTTCTCGACGGATTTCTCCATAATTGTGAATAAATGGATCACTGCCTTGTGCTTAGCGGGATTAGACAGGATTGTGGTAACGTATCCACAAGCGAGCTGCACACTCCATTCAACCTATTGAATTTGAATGCATTTTATCTCAACCAAAACGCCAAATTGAATTAATTAAACTAAAATCAGCATCTGTGTAAGCATCTATTGATTTTGTGCCCTATTTTTCCACACCCAGTACACTTAGGTGGGGCCCTAGTTCTTGGCTGCAAAGGCAATACAGGCGTACTATCTGGGGGGGTATATAGCTGCTTCTATCGCTTCCTCCACCGGCATACTTAATGCCAATGCCTCTGTAACTAGCAAGCCTTCAGTAGCTAGGATCTGCTCCTAGATTTAGCTCGCTTTTGCTTTTGCTTCTCATTTTCCGCGCGTAAATCGCTCACTTCTTTCTCTAATAATGGGGCGGATTGCATAGTGATTTGGCAGGCTTTTAAAACCTGGTTTATGCGGAATTGAGCGGGCTCGGGGGGCTTCTTGATCTTGTACGAAGCAATGGTTTGATTGACGATGCTTGTTTTTGCAATTGCATATAGTTCGAGGGCGTTTTTGGATCCCAATCGCTACCCCGGCTCGGAGGGGGGAGGGGTTGGTGTAGCAAGCCGAATATCAAGCTTCGAAATCACACTCTCCGGTGCAAAAGGTATTAAACCAGCAGATCTAAAATTATTTTTGATAGTCTCAGATTTAAAAGCCTCTATTCGTGCAAGAGGGTAGGCTTCGAGGAAATCAATTTTATCAATATGATTTATCCCGCTCCGCATTTTAAATTCAACCAGCCGGCCATAAGCTCGTTTTAGCACCGCAAAACAGCCTATATCCAAAGCTTGTAAAAGGTGGGAAGAGTGTGGCGGCATACAAATTGGTATAATACCATTTTGCTCACAAAGCTTATCGAATTTCGGCATTGAATGACTTCCGTGGCCGTCAAGTATCGAAAGCCGATATCTTCCTTTCGTACGCAGTAAAGTCGTAGGAATAAAAGCTTTTCCAAGCCAGCGAAGGCTTGGATAGCTAATAAGATCCTGCCTTTATTCTCAATTGGTTTGAGAAGATCGAGCGAGTATTGGTGGCATAGCGGTTGGTTGAATTTACTAAGTGCTATTCAAAGACGCGTTTTAGGTAGGGTGCGCAGCTCGCTTGTGGAATACGTTAATGAGTGAGTTCTTACATAATAAGCCGGAGATCGAGCTTGGTGTTGACATCACTCTTTATTGGTCGATAATGAACAAGTAGTTAAGTAGCGATTATTGGACGTTCATATAAGAGTGAAGAGATAACAGAGTAATCGTTTGCCCCGCCAAAAGTTTCATCACATAAACAGCCTCCATGACTCATTGCATTGATGTTCCTATTGTCCATTCAATGCTGCGCATTACACTACTACGAAGTACGTTGTGTAAAATTGTTTAGTTATTGGAAAGACTTTGGGTAACAGCATATTCAGGTAAAACCCTGTTGGCGACGTTCTATGCCAGATTCGCCACGCAATCATCCAAAGTGAGCAACCCGGTTGCTAGCTCGCCAGAATCCCAAGACATCAACAAATCTCGAGGCTCGGAAACTCGGCATTGTGATACCCCCGGTACGCGCGTTCTTTCGCACCTGAAAGTCCCCTAGTCATGTACTGATAGATTTGAAGCTCAACAGGTTCTCAAATACCGATTATTGGTTACTTAACACTATATTTGCGCCCCAATTTTCAATGACCAGTTATGCTATCAAAATGTAGCCGACAAGGTAATAAGAACGAGGAGCGTCTCAGTCATACAGCCGCTCCTCGTCCGCAGCAGCACACTTCCGGCACTTCTCATCTGGCTGTGTTGGTGGAGAATCAATTGGCGACAGCATCTGTTTCCATCTCTTTCCTCACGATGATCTCTTCGTACCTGCTCTGTAACGATTGGGTGGCGAGATGCATAGTGGCCCACCCCCTGGGGGAAGTGATGTCGGAGACCAAGATGCGGTCGGATAGCGTTTGTAGGTATTGAATTGTATCATTGACCATTTTCCTACTAATTTTTATAAGGCATGGGGGTCTCTTTTGATACGCCAGTTGTGGGTGGCCCGGTATTTGAGAGGTGGAGTATGAATGCCGGCGTCGCTTTCGTGGGAGGGTTGAGGATTCGGCTGCTCTCTTTCTCGCGTTCAGAGGGGGCAGGTCTTGGCGTTCAGCCGACATGACGCTTGGAGGCAACGTAGAGGCCCTTGAGCCAGCAAGAGAGGTACCAACGGAAGTAACTGCCTCTGTAGCTACAGAGCCAGTGGACTGGCCAACAGGCGGTTGTAAAAGCTTGCTTGTGAGGCCGCGATTCCCGTGGACAAAAAGACCAACGACACGACGGAAGTTTTCAGTCGATCCATTGCCTTCATGAAATAAGTCTGTTAGCCGATGAATTCCTCGAGAAGGGGATCTAGAATAACGATACCAGTTTGGCATGTACGTCCATTGTGACCTTCCGTGTCTGGGGTATTGGACTTTTTTGAGACCTGTGATAGGTTGTGGTCCATGATTGATTGGCTTCACTGGTGATGGTGTTGTACTGGCAAGGTATTGGAGCAAAAGAAGGACACGAGAGCATCGACCGTGAGGATAATTATGGCCTTGTAAATGTTTGGGGCTGAAGCGGTCATGCCCACCATATCCACAGTCAAGATTTTTCGGGTTACCATTATCAGCGCCGGCTCCTAGGAGGTCTATGGATGTCAATATGTGGCCCCTATAGTGGTACGTAGATACACAGAATCTGCATAGTTATCAGGGAAAGCTTGGCGCAGGAGGAGATACATAGCTTCTAGAACGTTCTACAGACCAGATAGGCAAAGTTCTGCTTGCCACTTGACAGGGGAAACTTACTTTCTCGTGACTACGACCAAGAGTACACAAAAGAACACAACCACGGGTCGGGGTTTAGCCTTCCACTCTATCGCCAAAGTCAGTGTGATACTCCAAATACTCACTTGCTCCAGCAGCACCCCTTAAGCAAAAAGGCCCCGTGTCATCGGGCACTGATGGCCGAAAACTTCGGGCTTGTGGGTCATGTCTGGACCTTGGCAATTCTTTCCAGTTTCTCTCCGGGCCACAAATAGAACCTGCTTGATCCACTATCCCGTGGGTCGTCGCTAAGATCTGCATCGCAGAACCGTACCTGCGTCTGTCCAAATTAACGTGTGGTGTTTAATTGGTCCGCCCGGTCTTGTTTGTGTCCAGGTTCTCGTCAGTGTGTGATAGTAGCGTTGCAATCTTGCGAGGGGGTGGCGATTACGAAAATGTAGCTCGTGAGCCATGGGAGCTGAAATAACTCACTTCATTGTCCTGGAACCTAGACACGGGTTTCTATTCTAGGCTTTCCAACAAGGTCTCGACTTTTGATTCTCTGCCAAAGGAAAACAGCCAATACTCTGGATTTGGGAGTATGTTCATGGTATCTGTACCGACAGGTAGCAGAAGTATTAGCGGAGGTAACATCAGTTGGTTGCGAGCAACACAGAAAGTACCGTTAGCGGGAGGCTAGGCAAAGGGGATTGAGGAGGGATCAATGGGAGGCACGTCTTACGGCCAACCACGGGTACACAAAGCCTCCAACCCATTATTGCGGCATCTGTTGAAGCACTTCAATCCTCATGAAAGAGACGGTGACCGTGGCTAGTGACCATGGTCGAAACGGGCAGAGTAGTCAGTCTGCCACAGCGTTGAGCGGTTTAATTGCAAATTCAATGATATGTGAGAATCATATCTTTGCAGTATCACTGTCTTTTCAACAGTCGAAAAAGTGGTTCACCATACTGAACGCAGGTTTTTGAAAGAAATAAATTCAGGTCGAGACTTGACTCTAAAGTAGCTTGTGATCCAATAGCTTCCTCGCTACAATAGAA
>JACVQR010000535.1:0-70655 GCA_019827475.1 Penicillium cf. chrysogenum
CCCCTGATGTTTTCTCTTTTCTTTAATCTGACTGTCACCTCCCTCTCTACTTCTTTTCCCTCAATTTTCTTCTCCTCTTCTTACTCTCTGTCATCTGTTTCGATACCCATACTAATCTCGCGTGCTTTTTCTTCACCTTCGTGTATAGATTTGTCACAATCCCAAATTTCACCATGGTTAAAGCGGGTGAGTGGCTCTTTCACGGCGCCTGCATTTCGACCCCGCTTTCTAGAACGAGAGCAACCCCAGACTAATCACTAATACATCTCGACAGCTGTTCTTGGAGCATCTGGTGGCATTGGCCAGGTACGTGTCCCTCATTTGTCCCTATCAGAACTGCAGCCCGCGATGCAGACCTACCACATTCTTCAACTTTTACTGACTCCCCACGCGTTTCCCATCGGTTAGCCTTTGTCTCTCCTGCTGAAGACATCCCCCCTGGTTGACGACCTCGCGCTCTACGATGTTGTGAACACCCCCGGTGTTGCTGCCGACCTTTCTCACATCTCCTCTGTTGCTGTATGTGTGACCGTACCACAACGCGCTCCCCTATGCCAAACAATTTGACACCCTTTCTGACATTTTCGGCAGAAAATCTCCGGATTCCTGCCCAAGGATGATGGATTGAAGCACGCCTTGACTGGCGCTGACATTGTTGTCATCCCTGCTGGAATCCCCCGTGAGTGTATCACCTCCCCTGTTCCTAGAGGCGTCTGACTGACAAAGCCGCTGCTAATAGGCAAGCCTGGGATGACTCGTGATGATCTCTTCAAAATCAACGCCGGTATTGTGCGCGACTTGGTCAAGGGTATCGCTGAGTACTGCCCCAAGGCATTTGTTTTGATCATCTCCAACCCTGTCAATTCGACTGTTCCCATCGCCGCAGAGGTCCTTAAGGCTGCTGGCGTCTTTGACCCCAAGCGTCTCTTTGGTGTTACCACTCTGGATGTTGTCCGCGCGGAAACCTTTACTCAGGAATTTTCTGGCCACAAGGACCCATCTGCTGTGCGCATCCCAGTTGTCGGTGGCCACTCGGGAGAGACTATTGTTCCCCTCTTTAGCAAGGCCGCTCCCGCTTTCCAGATCCCGGCAGACAAGTACGATGCGCTAGTCAACCGTAAGTGGACCGTGCAGTCTCTTGGCAATTGAATCGTTTATTGAACCATATGCAGGCGTTCAGTTCGGTGGAGATGAGGTTGTCAAGGCCAAGGATGGTGCCGGCTCCGCGACCCTGTCTATGGCCTACGCTGGCTTCAGGTTTGAGTCCTTCATTTACAAACATTTGGTGTCGGGGCTAACTTCATATCAAGATTTGCTCAGAGCGTTATCAAGGCTGCGCAAGGCCAGTCGGGTATCGTCGAGCCCACCTTTGTCTATCTGCCTGGTATCGCTGGCGGCGAAGATATTTCCAAGGCCACTGGCCTCGAGTTCTTCTCTACCCTCGTAGAACTTGGCGTAAGTCATTCATTATGTGATATTTGAATATTGGGCATCACTCTGACTCGACAAATCAGACCAACGGGGCTGAGAAGGCCATCAATGTTCTTGACGGCGTGACTGAGAAGGAAAAGACGCTCATCGAGGCCTGCACCAAGGGCTTGAAGGGCAACATCGAAAAGGGAATCGAATTCGTCAAGAACCCCCCACCAAAGTAAACGCGCCCACCCCAGTCCTTGAGTCACAGGATTTCCAATCATCAATAGGTGATATGCCAATATCGCACCTTTTCACCGCCGGGGAAATATCTTTCGGTGGTTGCATCACAAGTTCACGGACATGGAAGGAGCCTTGCTAATCGTTGTTATTCTGGGGAGATAGGCTTTGAATTATGTGACTCTGCAGACGAATGGGCGATAGTCGATGGATTGATCTGACTCAGTATTTATGACTTCGAGATACGAGTGACCTGTTTAAATGATAAAACCATGTATTCTTCATGCCCGCACTCAAATGTTTGTAGGATCATCCAGCAATCCTTTCGTGAGACCTGTAGCTGCAGCATATATCCCCAGAGTGCTGCATGGGATTGACATCCAAGCTTCCCAGTGATGAACGTATACTGTACGATTGATTGCCCTGGATAAGGTTCGAAGCCGTCTATGTCTGAGCGACATCAGGGCTTGGGGTTGACGGTTTTGATTTGGAAGGTTGCGCCTGGAAGCTCTGTAGATTCCGCTTGAACTGTGGTTGTAATACCAAGGTTTGATAGAGCACCGCGAATAACACCGCATGGAAACCATAGATACTATAATTTACCGCAAGTCGTTAGATCATGTAAAGTTGACATGTTGGGGGATACGTGTATCCCGGGACAAACACACCGCTTGGGCCATAGATACTGCCTCACTTCGAACAGACGTACTCATCCTTGCAAATGGTCGAAAAGAGTTATCAGTCAAGACATACACGCCCTGGTAGTGCAGGTATTAGCCTCTTCCCCCAAAATGCGAACCAGGGCACTTCATAGAGATTTGGGGCCGCATTTCGTTCTGCCTACCCGGTGATTCGTTTTCAGGTTATCCACCTGCTTTTTAAAGAGTATCGTCCATAAGTCCTTGCACAGGAACTTTATGATGTCTAGGTTATCTGCAAATCGTGGGCGATCGCGCGAGAATCTGCTCCGGTCGACAACAGATATGCATTAGCTGCGGGACTTCCATCAATAGCACCTGCGATCTGTCGGTGATCATGTTGTTCTTATGCATATCCACCTGTCAAATGGATTCATAACTTGGAGGGCCGAAAGGACGTCGCAAAGGCGAATAGCGGACTTTCAAGCGTACCGTTCAGCCAACCCTTGTCCAACCCTGTAACCTAGAGATTCGAGGCGAAAGAATGTAGTTTCCCGGATTTCTTCATCATCTGGTAGCTTCTCTTCTGACGCAAGTTCTTTCGCTAAGCGCTCCGCCATGGGGACGAGCTCTATCAGGAGGAAATCAAGACAAGAGGCACCCAGGAGCCGCGCGTGAGGATCTGAAGCGCTGAGGGATGAAGCTGGTGTATCCAACGACATTGTAAAAGGTGTTAAAGTGACCACAGTTGTGGAGGAGCCTTATTATCGTAGGGTAGCCTGGATTACTCGAAGAAAGTGAACTCGGTGAATTTGTAATAGCAGATCACCCTTGTACGCTGGCGTTCTGCGGAGATTATGCGGCTCGGAGTAGGCCAGCCAAGCATGGTGACCGCCGACATATCCCAAGCTCCGACGGAGCGGCCCCTATCTACTTACAACCGATATGTCCCCTTACGAATATGAATAACCCGGCATAACGAGTGTTCTGGGTCCAACGCAGCAGAGCATTTACATCAGAGAACTTGAATGACACCCCAAACTACGTAGAGTTCCCCGTAAGCGCGTTATGCGACCATAAAACATGTCTTTTTTCTGGAACGAATATTGGATCTAAATCTTCGTTGGCCATTGAAGTTAAAAGTAAATCTGTTTCGCTATCATGCTTTGTCCAACGCTCCCAATAAATTCGCGTAGTGGATATACCCATGAAACCGAATGCGCCCGACACCTTGCAAGTATGCTTCAATAACTGCGTGCATCATAGCCACCAGCATGATTAAGAAAATCAGAACTAGGCTGGCTGGGTAGTTGAATGTCTCCGTTGGCATAGCCACCGCTGTAAGGGTTGCAGAAATCCTGCTGAGACGAGGGTCGGTTCATCTGGTTAAACGCTGGCCGTTTTACAGGTCTGACTGGAGCGTCATCCTCCTCATCACTTCCCGTAAGGTCGATCACCTGGGCAGCATTACGCTTGTTTGTCGACAAATAAGCTGCAGACGATGTCGCTGAGGGTTCTCGGGACTGAGTAGGTGTTTGGTGTACGAAGAAAGATGGCGGTGGGAAGGACTCTCGCTTGATGGGCGTAACCCCGGGTTCCCTTATTTCTATCAACTCGTCGTCATCATCTGTCGCCGGAGTATATCCGCCCACTTTGGCAGAGTCTTCCTGAGTAGGGCTAGACCATCGACCATCTGGCTCTATGATAACTTGTTCAACATCTAGAGAAGTTGAACGAAGTATATCATCGACGTACCTATTCATTGAAATGTCAATACCTGCACAAAGATTCGAGTCAAGTGTTTCTGTCTTACTGGTCAATCTGCAACGATTCAAAACTCGTCGCTTTAGAACAGACAGGACACGACCAAGTTGGGGCTTGTTCTTGGAGTTGCAAGAACGAAGATGCGTCAAAACACTGATTGTGTGTGCAGATTACAGAACGACAGGGAACCTCTATTCGGAGCGTCGATAAAGGGCACTTGAGCGACATAACACTGGACGTGGCGACAATATCTGAATCGCCAGCTTTACTTCTCACTGTAGGGCATTAGCAATAACTCCGTTAATCATAGTTCCAGGCGCATACTCTCTCGTAAGACCTGCTCCTTCGAGATTGTCTTCCTCCTTTTCAATTCGTCAACAAGCTCTTCGACTGGATGTCGCTGGACAAGGTTGACCAGAACAAAAAAGCGCTAAACTCTGTTAGTCAAGCTCCTTAAAATGGGGTACCAAGTCAAAGTCCAGCGAGTATCATGCTGATAAAGTGATGATTGGCGGTCTTATACTTACCTTTTGCGTAAGGGCGTATGTCAAGACAATATTATTCGGGTAGCCTGGTTTCTTGCGAATATATTGCGTTACATCTGCTGGCCTTGTTGTACCGGGCTTATTTTTCAAGCCTCTCAAGTTGGCTTTCACTTCATCCAGGTTGGCCTTTAGTTCGACTTGGTGAGGAAATGCGATGTCGGATTTGGTATACTGATTAAGACCAGTGTCTGCAGCACAATACACCATCACCCGAATGTTGGGATCCGCTTGTAGCCTAGCCGCTACGGTTGGTGTGAGGATAACTTTGAGTTCCACGCTGTCCCTAGTTTGTTCGCGAACTTCATGAATTATTAGATGTGAACTGTCACTGAAATAGGACTATACTGCCAGTGTCCTACCTTTGCATTCCGAGGCAGAAGTCAATGGCTCTATAACGGTGTAGAATGGGCTGTCTTTGAAGGTTAAACGACCTGTATGATAGTGAGAAACCATCGCAGCCTCGGAGTAGATGAGAATATAAGTGAGTACCAGATGTTTGTCCATGTGGTGGCATTGGTATGCTCAAAGGTGATGGTCTATGCTGCGTGTGCAAAGGTTGGTTGACGGTATGTGGTTGATAGTGTTGGCCGGGGACTGCTTGTGTGGTTGGAGACATAGGTATTGGCCGACGTGCCGTAGCATAGATAAATTTTCTCAAGTCATCATACTGTTCAACATGGCCTCCTTGGTTGAGTCTCTCAATGTCTATTGCGTTTCATGAAGAGTTAACAACTTCGCAAATGAATTCTTGAACTAGGCCTAGAAAATAGAAGCCAACATGAAACAAGGTATAACGAACAGTCAATGATCCGTAGCTGCAACGAAGCTTTCACTCCTGAGACAGCAAGTCCTTCGTTCCTGAGTATATCCTTAAGTTGCGCATTGGTCAATGTCTTGACTAGGGCAACAAGGCTTTGTGTATCCGAAAATTGACCAGTAGAGGCCATGACTAGGGTTTAAAGATGCTAGCCAGTGACTAAATGAGCATGCAGGCGTTATCTCAGGAAGAAAGATGGCTCAAGACAATTGCGCTATGCTCAACAACGCTGTTCAAAGACATCTCAATACTCCAGAATCTTGGGCAAGTGGAGATGGGGAGATGTGATTGCTCGAGTCTGGTATGACAAGTATTTGAAGTCAGTCGAAAGCTAACAATGAAAGGCCCTGAGTGAGCTAGATGCCAATGACAACCTATACACGATCAACCAGGCCGGCGGCGATTGCGGAGGTGAGAAGAGCCTCTTGATGTGATGACATAAGATTATCCACCGCGCTTGTGTTACAAACTTCCCTCCCAAGGAAAAAAAAAGTGGTGGAACGAAAAACAAAAAAGGCAAACCGGCAAATACAGGCGGCGAGTCCTACAGAAAACTTTTCACTACACACACTTGATCTCTGGATTAAGATCTTCACAAAGTGTCATCATTGATATCGCTACATTCTGTCTTCTACAAACTTTACTTTTACCCATAACTCTTCTTTGCTATTCGAAATTAGCCGACGAGCACCATGGCAAAGAGCGTCCGGGCGAGTGTTTCCAAGCGCAATAGAGCTAAACTTCGAGCCACAGTCTTTGGGCCAGCTGTCGATGCAAGGACTGAAAGACTTTCTGCGAAGCTGCAAGAGCTAGCTTCTCAGCCTCGGCCGAACGAGGAAAAGCCAAGCATGGAATTGGATAATGCAACCACAGGTATGTGAAAATTCCTCGATATATCCGGACCACAGCTGACGTGTTATGCGCAACTCAGACAACAGCGGCGACAAAGTAACTGGCAATGTATTGAATTCCACTGGAGGTAAGCTAGATGCAACCAGATTTTCTATTTATTAAGATTGTTTGCCAACCATTTTATGCCACCCTCCCTGCTAACCTAACTCTTTCACAGAGATGGATATCGATCAAGGAACTGCTAAGGGTGGGCATGCTCACACCAGGAAATCTGGACGAATCCAGAAACGTCATAAGAAAAGTCGTTCGTCCATTGTCTTCCGTCCTCACCCATCAAAGGTTAAAGGAAACTCAAAGAGACGGTGAAACGTGTGGCATGTTTTGCTTCATTCGTTGTGAAATAGTCGGGCTTCTGTTCATATATGGAGTTTGGCGTTCTGTGGGAGAAGTGGCCTATTAACTACCACTGTTTTAGTTATTAGTTATTTTTGTCTTCCTGGGACATTTCAGGAAAGGGGCAGAACTTTGGAGTCATGCGATAGCATTTGTGGACGCCTTCACGCATCTGATCCCCTGTATTTCAGCCGTAGAAACTTTAACTGGGCGTGGATCTTGGTTTTGTCAGGGCCGAGTATGGCTGCAATGTCATTTCCAAGCGGATGCTTGAGACTTCAAGGCTATATTCCCTCTGCATGCACGAGCGTGATACAAAACTTGTATGCTAAAGCTACAAAGGATTAGTAGATGGAATATCAGATAAATAGCATGGCTCCTGTAATTCTGTGATTTACAAACTATGAAGTACTATCTAGATGCCCGGAAATAACCCCACAGGTCCCATTTCAGTAGGCGGTATACGACATGAATATATGCGACTGTCCCCTAGCAGTTACTACCAGTGGTCATAGCATAACCCGAATTTCGCACCTCATATGAAGTAGTAGCCTCGGATGTCTGATTTTATGTTGTGGCAAGCTACTTAGAGGGGAATAGACACTCAATGGCCATCCTACCACGAAGTTGGGCGATAATCATCGCCAATGTATTAACCCCCTTAGCTGTCTTAGTGTTCTCGTCTGGATTTTTCCCTTATAAGCCATTGATACCAGGACTTGCAAAATTCGAGGATGGCGGCAACTACACGGCAACCCCAAAGGTTTTTGACAAAGTCATTTTCATGGTTGTCGACGCTTTAAGGAGGTATGACTGTTCCGAAATGCTCCCGGCTTTTCGTGCCTCCAGCTGAAATTACTCAGTGACTTCGTGTACTCTAATAAGTCCGGGTTCCTGTTTACCCAAAGGTCAGCAAGAGTAAAACTCAAACAAGGAGCTATCTATCTAACCTTTGTTCCCATAGCCTGATTCGATCAGGAGCTGCACTGCCATTCACTGCTTATGCTAGTTCGCCAACTGTCACAATGCCTCGACTCAAGGCAATAACGACTGGCTCAATACCATCTTTTCTGGACGTAATTTTGAATATTGCAGAGTCCGATACTTCGTCGACTCTAGCATATCAAGATACCTGGTTAGCACAGTTGAAGGCAAACGGAGGCCAGCTTGTCATGTATGGGGATGATACTTGGCTCAAACTATTCCCTGGGATGTTCGAAAGAGCAGATGGTACCACAAGTTTCTTTGTGTCGGTCAGTAGATGCAAACGGGCTTACATTGGTGAACCCAATGTGAAAGCTAAGCTGGTTCGCGCAGGACTTCATCGAAGTGGACAACAACGTAACTCGTCACGTCTCTACTGAGCTTCTACGTGACGACTGGTCAGCATTCATCATGCATTACCTTGGACTAGATCACATTGGGCACAAAGCAGGCCCTCAGAGGTAAGGGAAACCAGTCAGCTTTTGGCTTCGGCGCGGGCTGACAAGTATTATACAGCCCTTACATGACAACAAAGCAACAGGAGATGGACTCTGTTGTCGCTAATATATATATGAGCATGGAGCAGCAACAACATTTGCAGTCCACTCTTTTTGTCTTATGTGGTGACCATGGGATGAACGATGCCGGGAATCATGGCGGCTCATCCGTGGGTGAGACATCGCCCGCATTGCTCTTTATTTCTCCTAAGTTTCAGACCTTGGATATCCTCAGACAGTCTCCGACAGACTCGCATAGTGACTTCCAGTATTACCGAACCGTTGAGCAAACAGATATAACTCCGACTTTGGCAGGACTCTTAGGCTTACCGATACCTTTGAATAGTCTGGGAGTCTTTATCCCAGAACTCCTTGATTTGTGGGAAATAAGTATGTATACATCTTCCTTGCTAGTCCGTGTAATTGTAAATCATACTTATGAATGGCCGGCTCAGGATCGCAAAGGACTGAAGTGTTGCTCTCGAATTCCCGACAGATATTGAGAAAGATGAAAGAGACGTTTCCTAGCCACAGTTTCGATATCAATTCGATGAACATCGCTTGCGACACCGGGCCTTTAGCCGACGTCGATCGGGCGCTCTGCGCATGGTTTCGGGTCGATCGCTTGCTTCAACACTCCAGCGGAACCGACAAGGATGGTTTTCATGACGAGCTTGAGTCGACATTATTTGAGTTCTTGAAGCATGCACAGAAGGTAATTAGTAGCGCAGCTAGTGACTACGATCTCAGAAATCTTTTTCTGGGCTTAGCCATCACTTTTTTCGTTGTCCTGCTTCCTCTCCCTACGACTTACACTCTGCTCTCTAAGTCTGGGCCTGCGGGGGCATTCTTTACACTGTGTCTTCTAAGCTATGGTGGCATGATGTTCGCTAGTAGCTATGTGGAGGAAGAGCAACAATTTTGGAATTGGACGTTTACTGCGTGGGTGTTCTACCTACATGTAAGATCATCCATTCTTCCGCGTTGTTCCGTGCCCTCACAGGAGAGGAGTACAGGATTCTATCGCTTATATGAGTTGCTGTATTCCAAGTATGGTGCGTTGGCGCTGCTGCTATCACATAGGGTTCTGAGGCGCTGGAACCAAACGGGTCAGAAATTTGCTACTGAACCAGACATCGCCCGGACATTCTTCACTTCCCACCGGCTCATACTCTGGTTTCTCGTTATATCAACATATGCCATGACCTGTAGGCACCTTTTGGCGCACCGTCGTCTATCAAAGCTTTGGCAACTATGTTGTGTCGCAGTGGTATCGAGCGCGTTTTTCTTGAAGCTGTCATATGTGGCATCAGATTCCCCTGAACTTCTTCCTGAAGCTCTGCTTGTTCTTTGGAAGAGGGAATTCGATGGAGGGTCTACCGTCCTCTTTACGCGGCTGGTCGTAGTGGGGATTCTGTTTCT
The DNA here is from genome assembly GCA_019827475.1 of Penicillium cf. chrysogenum. NCBI lineage: Eukaryota > Fungi > Ascomycota > Eurotiomycetes > Eurotiales > Aspergillaceae > Penicillium > Penicillium cf. chrysogenum. The sequence goes on from JACVQR010000535.1 coordinate 9,566, forward strand.
CGTTCCACTGTCAATGTGCACCAGCAATACCACGCGACTGCGTGAGACGAAAGGCAAGTCTGAATCAATTTCGTCCCGAACAATGACTAACATGTTACAGTTGTCCCGAGTACCGTCTTCCATGACGTTCTCACCCTTTTTTTGGTAACTCAATCAAAGGCGACGAACATTCCGGCATTCCTGATACTCGGGGCCCATGTCACTATACTTGCTACGATGAATCTTCACGCCCTCGAGCTAGCTATTACATCTGTGATCGCGCAGTATATGACCTTCTTCGCATTTGGCGGTTCAAACTCCATAGCCACCGTTGACTTGTCCAATGCATATAATGGCATTGGCACCTACAATGTCGTCTTGGTGGGTATCTTAACATTTATAAGTAACTGGGCAGGGCCAATATGGTGGGTATCGGCTGCTCAGGTTCTCAGGCTAAACCAGGCTAGGCATGAAAGAGAGGGTCACATGGCTGTTCTCACTTTCCACATGGCAGCCACGTTGATGTCTGTCATGGCGGCATGCACGATCTTGAGGTCGCATCTCTTTATCTGGACGGTCTTCTCCCCCAAGTACCTCTATGCAATGGCGTGGGCTATCCTCAACCATTTGGCCGTTAACTTGTTTGGTGAGGTCTTGCATGTGATATCAACAACACTGCCGAACCATTCACGAGCGGAGTGATTATAATGTGAAAGCAGAGGGCGAGAGAAAACTGAGCGGAACCTAAGAGATAGGAATGCTCTGCATATTTAAGTTATGCTCTTTAAAATGTATATCTACTGGCTAGCGTTCAAGTCATGTCAGCGAGACCCGCTTTCTGCTCCTATAGAAGGCTATCGAATAGATCATCGATAGCATCCTTTTTCCGCTTCTTCTTTCGCATGCTTTTCTCTTTCGAGCCTACGGTGCCTTTCGGGGCCTTTAGAGATCTCTCATCGCGAGCTCGACGTGAGCTTCCCGGGACTTGAGTCCTGTGTGGCAAAGTGGGTGTTGAAGAACATGCAGGGCGGCAGAGGACGACTCCCATGTCCTCTCTTCGTTGCGCACCGGTGCTGTAGACGGGGCCAGTGGAAGCCTTTTCTGTGTTTGATGGCAACTTCAACTCCTTATCGATCCCTGTAGCTTTTGCCAAACGGGCAAGAGTGGCTATCAAGACTGTTCCCAGAGTAGAGAACTGTCCATCGGCAACAACTGCGGAGAATGCTCTGGATATCAAATCAGCAATTGTGCTTGGCGGCGTCGGATGAAGCGAAGTCGCTGAGATTTCGTTTGTTGTTCGCTCTCCTAACTTACTGGTAGCACTTCGGCATAACATAGGTCAACAAGTGATGTCTAAGTTGATCAGCAGAAGACTCAACACTGCCATATGACTGCTGATGGTCAAGGGATCTGGCGAGCTTCAAGGTGACTCGTTTCAATATCGACAACCATTTCCACCACTTAGTCCCTCGATGTTGGTTTTTATTTCGATGAAAGATCAAATGAAGTATAGAATGCACCGCATAAACTCTTTCCACATCGGTACTCATTCTCCGCCACAACAACGAGAAGACCCTACCGAGTATTAGCCTGGACGTGAGATGAGCGGTCCTGCGCTGTGTCAAAAAGCGGTATATTTGATGCAGAACAATGAAAGAGAAATCGCAACAATTAAGTGTGGCGCTTTGAATTATAGGTTGATGAACTTTGTCTCGGAGCCTACTTGAGTTTTTAAGACTTCCCGACGTTTGGGTTGGAGCCGATGGATAGATGATCTAAGTAACCGCCGCTAGGGATTAAATTAGTTAGCCTCTGTAACCTTGCCGAGCACCGACAGGTTAAGCTCCTTCGGGGAGAATACCCGAATACATGACCTACTGTGTACGTAGCAACTCCCCAATTGTCACGTAAATAAAATTCATAATTAATTGCAGACTATCATAATTGAGCAACATTTCCTAGGAGTTACTGGTCTGTTTTACCCCGGTCAGGCATGCCTTATCGTTGATAATGGTGGAGGCGTACACCTTTCAAGTACCACGGTGATGGCAATATTATGTAGACCGACTGCGTCGACGATTCCATTAAATTACTATCTGGCCTAGGCCATACACGGTAGTAGGATTCAATCATACTCCATTATCCCCGCTTCACCCATAGCGCCCCTGGGTTGCAGTGGTCTCATGTAAGGCTTAGGAACGCACTTCCACCACTCCATCAGAAAGACGAGAATGCCATGCAACGGAACTGATTTGATTCTTCTGGATGTATTCAAATCTCAGATTATCGGACATCCGAGGGATTAATGAACATTAGGAGTAGAGCACCGAAATCTCAGAGGATGGGTTCCAACATTCAGACACAACTTGAGACACCGTACCAAGCCAACCAGGGCCATAAGGTTTTCTCCCATGGGTCAAATGCTGGCCGTCGCTCCAATCGGGCGCTGGGTTCCGACATAGTAGCAGAAAACATGCAGAAACATGAAAAGGGAAGTTCTAGTTTAAAATGTAAAGAAAGCGAGTGGTAGTCGTTTAGTTCTACCTGTACGCTCTCCCGGGCCGCAAGCGTAGGCACGGCAATGTAGGCATTTTTCCTTGGTTATCTTCCTAGATTAGATGGGTATCCGGCTGACCAGAAGCAGCCCCTGAGGGTTATAGTGAGCTGAAGGGCTCATGGTCCGCTTTCGTGCACTGAATCGTGCCACATCTTCATCCCAGGATAAGTACAGGAGGTACTTCTTAGACCATTACCGACACCATAGGGACGTCTTGGTGCGAATGTTCGGACATATACTATTTCGCGCTCTGCTGCAGTGGTTCCACGATCAAATTGAGAACGGCGACGGCGCTGCTCGTCACGGTACTGCTGACCCACGCGCGGAGCAAAGAGTCCTAAGAGATGCTGATGAGTGCAATTCTTCCATGGCACGCAGATATGTGCTCTTACCAACATGTTCCGCATTTTCAATGCTGCGGCGCATTTTCGAAGGGTTGTCTGGTCCAGGAAAGCGATCCTCGGTGCCAGCGAGAGGACCTGTGCCGGTCTGAAAAATCTGCGAGAATAAGCCTGTTATCTAAAGTTGCGTCGACTGAATAGCAGGGATGGTATGGACCTTTGGTCGAAAGGACGGATGTTCCAGCATGACGGAGCTGTTACGGAACTTTTGCACCAAACAATCTTTTCCTTGTATAGCTGACCTGGAGTTTTAGATAATCCATAGCCTGCTTGGGATAAGCGAGCACGAACTTGCATAAGACACTTCAGCCACCTTGTCACTGTTGAAACAATTCCTGTACATGCGTTAACACAATGGAAATCTGTTAATACCTTCAGTCTCAGCATACCAGGTTCGTCCCGCTCTTGCGTTGACAAACTACATGAAATTCAGTGGTTACGACGAAGAGAGTTGAGACGATACTGACATCAATGATATCGATTGGCTAAGTATGTGTCAGTAGCGGCTGGAGAAGTCGCTGAATAAACTTACATCTTCGAAATTTATAAAGGCATACCCGACGCTGGCAGAGACATTATCAGATACTGACATTGGCGGCGATTCATAGGTTGGCAGCCATACTTGCAATTATTTGCGAAATCTGTAGGCATGGCATGGAGATTAGTCGTTTCATATCGACAAGTTTGACCGGGGAATGTCAACTTACCTATCCGTAAGTACATAAAATCATACTTTCCATGGCTTGTCTCATCCACAATAGCTTTGAGCATAGCCTTTTAATATTAGGATTTCCGAGTCTCCATGCTGACAATAGCATCTTTCCCTTGGAGTGTTGCTTACTTGATCGATTTTATTAGGGATGTTGCGCAGCATAATCTGCAAGTGAAGGTGCACGTCAGTTAGCATATTAGAGAGCATGGGCCGGTTATTATACCGTCGTTCTGACATCCAAGCCGAGACGTATTCTCTCTATATCGACTGCATTTTGGCTGCCCATGCGTAAATCAGGATAGCGACTAAGTTCGCGGCGAGGGGAGGGGAAGATTCTTTCACCAGCCTTAGACATCCAGTCTATGAGACTAGCATGTTCACCTGGGGGGACTGTGGAGCGACCAGTAGGGCTTAGCTCCATGAAGGAAGCACGACTTGGTCGAACTGAGGTCCACGAAGTGGCCTTTGTGAAAGAAGTCTCCTCGGCTGATGGGAACTCCTCTCTTGAAGACGTTGTAGTCATAAATGGCAGCTCGCACTTTCTCTCTTCCATATCTGGCCTGAACAGAGAGATATCTAGGATGCAATCCTTCAACAACTTTTATTAGCCACTTAGAGGAGCAGAAAAAGGATTTGTCTGCGTACATCAACCGATGTCCCATTAAGGGTGGTCAAAACATTATCAGCATCACGCGTGTTGAAGTACTCAATGTGAAATTCGCCAATATTCTCTTGCTCAATTGGTAGGGATGTAAAAGTCTTTATGTCGCCGAATGTCATAGAGAGGGTCTCAAGTGAGCGAGCAATAGTGTGCTGATTGAGGTTGGGGTTTCTCCCGTCATAGTAGACGGTCACAAGCAGTTGACCCTCGTAGTTAGAAGTTTGTGGCAAAAGGGAGGGCTCAACATGCTTGACATATTCTTTAGGGGCAATCGTAGAAACGTGCCACTCGGGCCTGAGAACCTTGACCTTTTCTATTGCCTTGGCCGCTTCCCGACTGTCCGTGAATGCGACATAGACCTTTCCCATGGAACTGAGTTCCGAGAGCACGGGGCCTCTGAGGGAGCTGAATTCACGACGCTGTCCAGCATACAATCAGTATCAATACTCCTTACTCGCCACCCCTGACCAGGGCAGTAAATGTATCCACTCTTCCTCTTGAACTCAGCCACTTACATTGAAAAATCCAGCCAAGGACATATAGGTGAGATTTTTCGGCACATTTTCAATAACCAGGGCTCGGCTATGGCTTTCACTGCCAAATGTCTCGTAGTCCCTGATAACCGGATGGTCCCTCGTATCAGCCTGACTGTTGCCTATAACTCCATATTTCAGTGAAAATCTGTCCGAGGCCTGGAGAGGGCCATTTCTAGCTTCGCATGGATCAATATCCGAGCTTGCTGTTAGATAGCCAGCGCCAGAAAAGCCTCGAGACAGTGAAGGTGCTTTACTTCTAATTGACGCATTGTCCGCCGTGCCAATTGGTGTGAAGCTTGCCGCTGTTGGTGAGAGTTGAACACGGGTAGAGATGTTAGTCGACGCCAGGAAGGGGTCAGAGGATGACCTGATCTTGTCACTGACAGATCTGAAATTAAGATAGTCATTTTGTACACTTACGCCAGGTATAACTTCCGTGCCCCAATGTCGCCCAGTGTATCACCAACACTGGTGTCAGAGCGAAGGCATATAGATCGCATATCCTCTGGGGAATATGCTGTAAGCTTGGTGTCAGGGGACCCATTGGCAGAACCTATGTCATTTGTAGAAATAGGACTGCTCAAGCCGTGGGACGTGTCGTTTGGCCTCATTCTGTGAGGTTGTTGATGAAATCCAGTCAAATCTAGAATCTCTCTGTTTTATCGAATGTGGTCTGTCTTGGAGACCGAGCCCGGACTCACACAGTCAGATGAGGATAAGAAATACCTTACAGCGGAGCAATTCCAGGAAACCGTGTTGTTGAAGTGGAGGCCTTGGCCGTCTAGAAGTATACCCGAGAAACAATCGATCAAAAGATAATCCCTCAATCACGTCGAATATCGGAAGCACAAGAAAAGTGGGAATAGACCAACAAAACACATCTCAAGGGAAATATTTGAAATGGCACGTCCCACAGAAAGAAAAAAAAACCCAAATAGCATGCCGCTTCTAGAGCCAGTTATTACACATACAGCAACAGAACTGGAACCACGACCGCCATCCCTAATCTAGGCGCCAAGGGTGGAGAATGACCAATTCAATCAATTTGCACTGACCTAATAACACAAAAATATTGCCCTCGTATATCTCATAAGTTGTAAAGATTACGAAGCACAAGAACCCTGGTACATACTAGGAGATAATCAAGATACCGTGGGGAATATGTCGTTCGAGTAAAAGGGTTGTTGAAGCACATTTTACAGTAAGAGGTGACTCCCAGACTCAACTAAACCGTCCCGATACTGATGTTCAATAAAACAACATGGGAGAAGTCCCTCACGTAATCCTTTCAGTTGTGCAAGTGGTTCATCACAAGATTCCAATAAGGGCCAATCGAGAACCCTGATATCAGATTACTACTTGATGTTGATGCTCAGGAGAAATCCGAACATATCGGTATCGCTCTCCCACAGCCCCGGCCCCCGTTTCGTCCATCTTTTGGTAGTTTATTCCAAGCGAGGTTTGCCCGTCGAAATATTCAGCTCAGCTCAAGATGATGATGCTAGTATCAGTGATACTTCTCTTTCAAAGAAAAGGGTAAGTGAGGACAAAGGAAGCAATGATAGTCGCCTTCAAGTCTATGGCACCTGAATATGCAGACCACTTCGGAGCCTTTACGAGATAATATACAATAATAATCTCGAGAAAGGTGACTTTTACTCGGTGGGGCATATTAGGGGACCAAGCAAACCAGGTGTATGAAAAGGCGAACAATGTGATCCTTGGAGGATTTAAATTTGGATGATGATTGTGAAACACTGACTCTCCTTAGTAGGCAGAACTTTGGTCTTTTGACAACCCAAATACCTAAGTTCGTTATTGTTTATAGATCATAGTTCACTCAATGGAGTAGAAGGAGTCTGGGGCGGCGAGCTTCACCCTTTCATTGGATATTGAACATAACTAAGTTTGGCTGTTTCCAAAGCGGGCTAGAGGAATGCATGCCCCATCTCGTGGAATCCCCGCAACGGCCGAGGAATTAGAAACCTGGCAGTGAAAACGTAATCAAGTACAACTACGGAGTTCATCCCCCTCCTAGTTATCAGAATCTCAGTATGCTGTATAACTTTACCTGCGCAAACTGAATGACTTTTCTGTTTCCACGAACAATTGGCTTGCTTTTGTCGGTTCCTTTGACGCGTTTCTCACTCTGAGAGGATCCAACGCGCGTTTTGTCTCCGACTGTGAGCAAGTTGTCACACCAGTGGATCATTTTCTGTTAGCTGCCACGTCCGAGAGCGTGAACAAAAAAGATTCCAGCAGCACACATCCCGCATACAAACTCGTCGCAATGCCATCAATGGCACCTTCTCGCAATGAGCCGTCATACCTCCTGAATCAGGTACGCAAAGGCAAAGGGATTCTGCGACGAGCTACTAATCAATATTTTGGGTCTCCATAGCTCATCATATCTCCCTCAGACGCGGACTATCTTGACCAATTGATTCCTTCCATCAAAGAGTACAGCGTTGGCAACCGAACATCACAACTATCACAGACTTTGTCTAGATTTGCTAGTGACAAGGAGACTGAGATAGAGACCATCTGCAATACCAATCACCAGGAGTTCGTAACATCAGTGAATCAGCTTTTGCGCATTAGGGAAGGTACAGTCAGCCTGACTGCTGAAATATTGGACCTCAACCAGTCGATACAAGCAAGCACGGAAAAGCTCGCTGAACAGAAGAGAGCTTTGGTAGAGTCACGGAGTCACCGACAGAACATCGATGAGACATACAGAGCTATACAGGACTGTCTGGAGGTGTTGCGTCTCGCGAATCAAGTCCACGATTTGCTCGCCAAGAAGAATCACTATGCCGCACTACGCGCTCTAGAAGAATTGCAAAATGTCCATCTTAAAGGGGTAACGCAATATAAAATTGCGGACATGATCCAGCGCTCAGTCCCAACAACGCAAAAAGCAATAGCGGAAGCTGTCATGTCTGACCTTAACACTTGGCTATACAGAATCCGAGAGATGTCGCAGTACCTTGGGGAGATCGCTTTGTATCATACTGACTTGCGAAAGACCAGGCATAAGGAGCGGACAGAAATATCACCCTATCTTGGCCAGTTCAAGCTAAATTCGGCGATCGAGCTGGTATCCGACGAGAGCGAAGAGTACGATCTTTTGCAAAATGAGGAACTTCAGGTTGATTTTACACCATTATTTGAATGTCTCCACATTCACCGATCATTAGGGCATATGGATAGATTTCGAGTTGAGTACGCTAATACTCGACGTCGGCAGAAGGAACTTTTGTTACCAGCCTCCATAACTCTTATTGATGAAGATGGCGCTAGTCTGCACAATCTTCTCGAAGAAATGGCAGGCTTTGCCATTGTTGAGCGTTCCACAATGAAGAGGGTCCCGGACCTGAGGTCTTCGGTTGATGTGAGTTTGCTCTCCGAATGAACGGGTAGATCTGTTAGGCTGAAATAGTTGAAACAGGTCGATGAATTATGGGATTCCATGTGCCAAACAGCTGTGATCCTGATATCGGAGGCTCTCCATGAGGTTGACAATGCTGAGAGCCTACTGAAAATAAAAAATCTCATCGCATTGTTCATGCAAACAATGAATGTCTGTCAACCTCCGAGCCTGACTGTTGGCGAGATATCTTAACTAATATGACAAATAGACCTGGGACTTTCACGTCGGGGTTTTTGATGACTTCCTTCTGATTTTATTCAGGAAATATGCCGATCTGCTCAAGAAAAGATTTAGTGACGATTTCCGAGAGGTATGTCCCCTCACAAACTGATTCCATTTCTCTATATTGAGACCTGTGAAGATAGTATCGACCGATGATTATATGCCTATGCCTATACAGACAATCGAGGAATTTGATAAAGTATTGAATGTCAGTTGGTACAGTCCTGACAAGTCAAGGGAGGAGCAAGTGTACGTTTCTACTGTCAAATTAAGACACTCATCTCAGTCAACTAACGATAGTACAGGTTTCCGTGTGTCTTACCCTTTTCCCAAATGTATCCTTTGTGCTGCATCGACATCCGCAACTTTTTGAACCAGTTCTATTTTTTTGCCAATGACGATTTCTCTCATCCTAGTCTCATTGACGAGACCCTGAGAGATGTAAGTATAATATATCATATATATCTTCACATTGCTTACCATCTTAGGCATTGGATGAACTCCTATCAGACAAAGTTTGCGACACCCTTGTCGAACGGCTTTCCTCACAATATCTGGGGCAGATCGTGCAGATTTTAATAAACCTGGAGCATTTTGAGCTCGCGTGTCGCGAACTCGAGCTATTACTCGCTGCTGCTCGATCACAGAATGTCTCTGGTGATGTGGTCACCTTGAACGCTACCGAGAAATTTAGGAGCAATAAGAAAGCAGCTGAAAAACGTATCTTTGAGGTTGTTAATTCCAAGATCGATGACCTCATAGAAACCGCTGAGTACGATTGGATGGCATCTGTCCCACCCGCCGAGCCTAGCAACTACATGCAAACACTAACACGCTTCTTGTCGAACATCATGAACTCGACACTACTCGGCTTGCCGACAGAAATAAAAGAACTTATCTACTTTGATGCTCTCAGTCATGCCGCGAATATGATTCTTGTGAGTAGCGTCGAGCCATCTCTTTACTGTATATCTGCTGACCTCCGTCAGGCACTCCCTCTCTCTCCGGAGGTGAAAAAGATTAACCCAAACGGTGTAATGGCCCTTGCAAAAGACGTCGAATACCTATCCCAGTTTGTTGATAGTCTTGGTGTTCCTATACTCCGAGAAAACCTTGACGAGCTGCAACAGACGGTGCAGTTGATGCAAGCAGATAACACTGACGAGTTTTATGATATATCTACGCGGAACAAGAAATACGGTCGTGTGGATGCTATTCATGGTCCTGTCTTGTTAGAGAAGTGCGTTGCCCAACACTATAGCCCGGTTGCCTTACTAACCACTAGAAGGATTATACGCACTGTTCAAAGTCCTGTAAAAGCGGATAAATTCTCCACACTCTCATCGAGATTTGGCAAGAAGTTATGAACTTTGCTGACTACTTGGTCTACTTCATTGTATGTACCATCAAGCAAGTGCACTGGTTTTATTCAGAGACAGCATGTCAAAAAAATATGTGGGTATGAGAACTGCTTCACGATAACTCCGTAAATCTGCAACACAGCTGTTGCTACACAGTACATAGCCGGCCACTTCCTTTACCGGGGTAACCGAAACCATGGCATGGTGCCGTTGTACGTATAATCTTAGTGTGCCGCTCAGGTTGTACCTGGCTCTGAGTGCCGTCACCACTCACTGATTGGTGTCCGGTGCATTAGCCAACGTCAAAATATAGAGGACAACTAGTAGTACATGGAAAGGAAAGGAACGAGAAGGGGAGTGGGGTTCTCGTAATAATATGCTTGAACATACCTGCTGGGGTGGTAGATGCGGATACGCTGCATACATTCCTTCAAACATCTGAGGCTGATGCTGACCATAAGCAGCCGTCGGGTCAGACTGCACAGCTCCAGCATACATCGTTGGCGGCCGATATTCTTGATCTTGGAGCCCATGCTGACCGAGGGTACTATAGTCCGGCGGAGGCATGTGGTGGGGAACACCGTGTTGGGATGGTGGCAGTTGGCCGGTGGCTCCTGCAGGGCCGGGGACGCCTGCAGAAGCTCCAGCTGTCTGGCTAGACCGCTTTGCATGGGACGTGGCCTCCTCGCGAGGTACTATGTCAATGAGGAAATCAAACATGTCAGATTTTGATAGTGCTGCTGCAATATCAGACCTCTGTAGCGTACGCCGCTTGTTGTCCTCGGCATGAATCCATGCCCGCATGGTCAGTTCAGTGATAAAGATATCACAGCCTTTGGCAAAAAGTATTGGTGCTTCCGCTGATATCATTTTAACCTCTGGGTCAGCCTTCATGACCTTTTTGATGCGAGCCAGTGGTAGTTGGTGTATCTTGTAATCATGGTTGTCCGACTCTAGATGGTTGATGATGTGCTGCCAATATGTTGTAAGTATATCGCGGGCGGTTCCCTGCAGGCCTTGGTTGACCTGATGAAATGTCAGTCACTATCTATTCTCTACCAATATATAAAACTCACATTCGCCCATGTCCCGGTATAGAGCTCAGCAACAGGCGCATAGCCTTGCGCAGAAAGCTAGATGGATATAGCATGTTAGCTTTAAGAACGTAGGCGTACTCGTAAGCTTCGAAGGCGACCATACCGCTGCGCTAGCACCTAGAGACATGCCATCAGCCGTCAACGTGGATTTTCACGTGTATATGTGTGTGCGTATGTGTGTAGATATTAACACGTGTAGGGGATTTCGATGAATATTTACCATAATGCCCGCCATTTCTGGTGTCGTACACAGGCTGCTGCCTGCCCTGCTGTGTTCCAGGGGTTTGTGCAGTTTGTTCCATGATTAAATGACTAGCCCAGTCACTTGTACTTAGATATAAGACGTGCGCAACAGCACTTTTACAGACTCGTCTGGCAAAGGATGAAAAGACGTTCCCAACAAGCGCGATAGCGGGGTGTTGTGACGCGACAGACTAGTTAGAAGCAAGCCAGCCGATTTACCCCAAGAGTTAAGGGTCAAAGTCGTAGAGTATAGTGACCTAGTGAACTCTATGAAGTAAGAGACCGATCATGGAGATAGAAAGCGCCCAACAGGTGATTGTGCTTCGATGCCTTTGTATGTAGGTAGCGTGCAACCATGGCAAAGACGCGGCGCCAAGCATAGCGCAGCTCGAGTGACGCTAGCAGAAGCCTCTTGGCATTCAGACCCTGCGGAGGCCGATGACCACCCAAAACATTTTATTCTGAACATATACTCCATAGGATCGGTGCCAGATGTAGGTAATTCATTATCTTGACTACTTTTGTTACCAAGGGCGTTGAACAGTTATTTCTAGGTTATGTGTCACTTCCCACATTTTGGCTCTGAAATTCCAGCCAGCATTACCACAACTTGGTTCAATGCATTGATTCTTCTGAACATAGTATGGTACCATACATCGGGCTAATTGCTTACAATACCCGGGCAGTGCACACAGGAATAACGTCGTTGTACACGTTGATAGATATATGCAAGTTGGGATTACTTACTCATGTCATAAGATTCACATGCCACACGGTGCCATACACTCACGTCTTGTACGAAGCAATTGTACCGAGCGGCACTAGCTCTAAATAGCTAGGGCCTTGCAAAACGGGCTATATACTAGCATCTATATTCACCCTTCATTGATATGCGTTTGGTACTCTGTAGTAGGAGTATGTATATGCACATACTGAACCCATCTATCCATTTGATTTCAGGTATTCTGGAATGTGCTGTTAGAAAGTTGTGGCAGCTCGGAGGACTTCACTCGACCGCTGGAAAGTGGCGAGTTACATATAGACGTGACGAACAGTGTACACAGCCAGTCTTTAGGAAATTCCGGGCTTTTCCTGTTCATGTGGAGACAGTTCCTTTGTTAAGCTAGCGGTCAGTTAGCTTAAGCAGACTAGTCGAAAAGGTGTTAAGACATGCGAAAGCAGATAAACTGTTTCTATAGGTACCTAACCAGTGGTCTCATCATGATCCTAGATAGGCACTGTGCAGGGCAGGAATAACAATAACCCGATATCGAGGCAGCCCCACATATGTACTAGTTGCCAAGGGGTAGAGGTCAGGTTCTGCCCCACAGCACAAATTTTCCATCGAGCCTGCCACCGAACTACTTCCACAGCGAAGTAGCCCTGATTTTACGCTATAAATACCTACCTTGAGGGCTTCCACTTTTTGGTTTTTTTTTTTACTCCGATTTATGCACACCCGAGTTACCTGGATACTCTACTACAGGACATGACAGGTGCAACATGCATTGAACTTACCAGTGACTCACCACAGGCTGAGGTCAGGTTAAATGATGAGGATATAGAACAGTTGCTTTGTGAGGCTGAGGATCGATTGAGACCCAGTGATGTTGGGGCCAACTCTTCTAATGCCAATAGCTTCACCAATGTGGGTTTGGAGGCAACCTCAGTTCAGTACGTGTACCTGTCAAACTTCTTTGCCCATCAAAAGCTAATGTGTTATTAGTATCCCTAAGTTGGCGTCAGGGGACTCCCTAAGACCATATGTCCGTCAACAACATGATGTTGCAGTGGTGGAAGATGCCATCAAAGTAATAGATAGCTCTAGCATGAGACCGTCACTCGAGATGCGACCGACTGGATACAAACACTCAAAGCCAAGTTCCAAGGTAAGACGCCTTACTTTCCTTTGAACACCCACTGTGTCGTTTTGTCACAGATGCTATGAGGAAAATTAATCCCATCGCGTGAGCGCTTGATGCAGCTAAACATCCCGTACTGGGATGCGCTGTGCCTATGAGAGTACACATTTTTGTTTCATAGTTACTCTGAGCATCTTCCCTATCATTACTATTCTGATATTGCCTATACTGGGGGAATATAGCTAACATGTCTACTATTAAGGATAAACCCACAGCTGGCAGCGCATGGTTCGACCTTCCAAAGACGGAGTTGACAACAGAACTCAAGAGGGATCTGCAGTTGCTTCGAATGCGCTCAGTATTAGACCCAAAGAGACATTACAAGAAGGAGGGCGGCAAAGCACGTCCTCCTCAGTATTCTCAAGTGGGAACCATTATCGAAGGTCCGACTGAGTATTTCAGTAGCCGCATCGCGAAAAGGGATCGAAAGAGGACTTTCGTCGAGGAAGCACTGGCATCGGAGAGAGAAAACAAGCGATTTGAGGCTAAGTACAAGGATATACAATCTCATAAGCAGAGCGGCAAACGGTCCTACTACAAGAACTTGCGAGCGAAAAGAAACACGAAGAGCAAGTGAATAAACAAGCTTCTGTTCAGACAAGCACGACGACCAGTCTTTGGTCAAAAGCAGTCTAATTTGAAGCTTCTGATATTGCCGGAGCGTCTAGCTGTGCCCCAGTGCTCAACAGTCCTCTCCATCAGCGCTATCTTACTGACCACCGATCCTATCTCCATTCGAGTCCGGTGGAAAAACACTCGCGATAGTCTGTATAACAAGCTTCTTGAATTGATAGTTACTATCAGTGCGCGAGAGATGGAAGGAGTCATGCGGTGCATACCTGCATATCCATGGCGGCGGAGCGGCCGGCTTCAAGGACTTCCTGATGGTCTGCTTTTCCTTCTTGCAAAATATCGTCTAGCTCTGCCACGTCTTTCCCATGAAGAAGGGGGTCGTCTCCGCGAGGCACTGGTGAGAGAACCGCGTTATTCGTTACCAGGCTCAAAGCTAGGACTTTGATTCCGCAGTGCCTGGCAACAACGATCTCCGGCACGGTTGACATCCCGACAAGATCGGCGCCTAGTTGGCGAAGCATACGGCATTCTGCTCGGGTCTCATAACTGAAATTCTCAGAATTCTGGTCGTTAGCGTATCAAGATGGACAAAGCTTACCTAGGACCCCCAACGAAGGCATAAACCCCTTCATGCAGTCTTCTTTTGCCTTCTGCACTTGCAATATTGGCCCATGCCTTATGGACGTGACAGCGCAATTGAAGGTCGTACGCATCTGATAGAGGTGGAAACCGGGGCCCAAACTCTTCAGAGTTTGGACCACGTAGTGGATGAACTCCCGCCAGGCCAGCCAAGAATATGTGCTGAGGTTGTATATGTTAGGCCTGGGCTTTGATGGCTGTGATATGGTAACACACTTACATCATTGAGCAGAACAATATCTCCTACCATATATTCAGGGTTCAATCCCCCGGCGGCGTTGGTTACTGAAAACAAATAAATCTATCAGTAGTGCATCACTAGGACTTCGTCGAAGAAAAAGCATAGAACTGACAGATTATTGTGTCAACCCCCAGGAGTTTAAAGACACGTATAGGAAATGTCACTTGATCAATGGAATGCCCCTCGTAATAACTTTTGAAAAGATCTTTATTAGCAAGCTAAGTGACCCCTGTTGTTAGAGCAGCCTCACTGAGCACGGCCAACCATCAACACTGCAGGGGTATTTCCACAGAGTAGTCCAAAGACCAGTTTTCCTGCATGGCCAGCAACTTGAAGAATGAGCGTAAAGCTTCACGGCTGTCGAATTGTGAGGGCACGGCTACCTGTTGAACGGGGAAAGTGGGGTATGGAAGCATAGTCGAACTCGACTTGAGGCAAGCGATCAATGGTACTTGCGAGCCCTCCCAAGCCAGAGCCACAAATTATTGCAACTCGGGGTGCTGTCAATGATTCTGGTAGGCGTTCCTTCAGGAACGAGAACGCCTCACTCGCATGTTGAAATGATGAGCTGCGAGAGGATGCCATGATGTCTTAGGTCGTGGTCTCTTTCTAATTTCGCGCTAGCAGTAGTTGTTGGGGGGTGTTTTTTTCTTTTCTTTTGTCAAAATAAGGCACACTGGAGCCATAAATGTATCTACAGCATCAGGATCATTTCAAATATGCTTTTAGATAAAAGTATGAGTTATCATTTCAATTATCGGAAGCCGGTAATTTGTCATGTGATCGGATGAGAACGCAAACAAGGCGGTCTGTTCCATGGCCAATCAAAGGTGGCCTTTCGCTCGCTATCCTGGGGCACTGATGCGAAAAAGATTGTAGGTATTCAGATGAGGATATCCAAGGTCCCTGCAATACTACCTAGGGATCTGACGCATTGTTCCTGTATTGTCTAGAGTACCATCTATTCAATTCTTCCAATCATTGAATTTAACCATGGCATTATTCCTCAACTCTCGGCTACTCAAATGCACTGGCAGACAATTCCAGGTAATCTTTCCTCACCCCATCCGGCTCTTTCGGCGAAGTCATATTAATAGCTTTCAGTTACTAGCAGGTTTTAGAGGCTACAGCACTTTCTCTGACATAACCCATCATGCACAGCCAGCGAGCGATTCCCTCCACCCAGCAGCCTCGGCTGAATCCAGTGCACTGTTAGCGCTCTCACGACTACCTTGAACAACCAGGAGAGCTAACTTGTGTTCTTACAGACAATCGACCGAACTGCAAACGAAGCAATGGTCTGAACTTTGACTGATAATTCCAATAAATTGGTCTCGATGACATGCGCTTACTCATGATTAGGAGGGAACGCCTTGAGAGCATTAATAGTAAGGCTCGACTTCCCAGGAGCGTTCAAGCTGTGTACCTACGACCCCTCCGGAGGAAGGCCGAGTTTGGCCTTCCAGTCTGTGATCTTCAGTTGAGATCTTACAGTGTACGGAACGTCGAATTTTTCGCCGATTTTGCTGTGCGGGCCGCTTACTACCTGAACCTTCCTGTCTCGGGGCCGGTGCCCTTGCCACGAATCGTTGAACGATGGACCGTCCCTAGAAGTAACTTCGTGCACAAAAAGAGTCAGGAGAATTTTGAAAGAATAACACTTCGACGCTTGGTACAAATCAAAGACGGCAACCCTCAAGTTGTACAGACATGGCTAGCATTCTTGCGCAAGCATGCTTTCTATGGAGTCGGCATGAAAGCAAATGTCTGGGAACATGAAAGCCTCGGTATATTGCTATTCTCATCTCGCTTTGTCCTGGTCACTGTTTGCCACGTCACTAACGATATCGTGGACACAGATGTAGCTGCAAACATGGACAGCACTCTTCCAGAAGTCAAGAAGACGCTTGAGCCTTACCTTTCACAATTTGGTCAGCGGCAAGATGCAACATCTCATGACTCTATCTTAGACATCCTGGACAACGAACGCTTCGTTGCATACAAGGGCCCTTTAACTACAGCACGCAAGGCATAAGTGCTTTTGTTTTTTTACCGATACTTTGTATAATATCACATAGTTGTCATCATCTTGTACGATTTTACCAATCTTTTACAATTTCATTTTCCAGATTAATCTGTCTATAAGCCTGCTGTCATGTGTTCTTGCTGGAGAAAGGCAAACTATCGGTACGACATCTGTTGTTGCGGCATGTACGTGCTTTATGAAATACATGAATTGAGCAGCTAGACCAGTTCTATCCAACAGCCGGGCCAACTAGTAGTAATCTATGGTATCACGTGACTTTAAATGTGCAAGGCACGAAACAACCTCGGGCATATACCTCCTTGGGACGGGCATCCGTGTGATGAGAAGAACAGCCATGCATATTAAGATAAGTCGTTATAGCCTCATCCTGACAAAAGCTCATCGGCCTCGCTCGATTCAGCCCCAACTGGAGGTGGTGAGTCGGCAGCCAAATAGCTCCAGCTTCCGAAGATGGAGTAGTTGCCAAACTCCTCGCTCACCACGTTTTGGTCGAACGATTTTTTCCGGGATTCAACCCACAGGCGTGCCGCATCTGGGGAATTACCTGGGTGCCCTAAGAGAATGGGTGAGGTTACAAGATGACGCGAGTGATGGGACGAGTTTATACTTCTCCATAGTTGACCTACATGCATTGACGGTACCACAAGAAAGCGCCCGGCTGAGACAATGGAGACAAGAATCACTGGCTACTCTAGTAGCTGTTGGCCTTGACCCCAATCGCTCAACTATATTCTACCAAAGCTCTGTATGTGATTGATTGGTTTTAACGGAGTCTCGCGCTAAACAGTACTAGGTAGCAGCACATGCGGAATTGTTCTGGATCCTGTGCACTGTAGCCTCTATGGGATATTTGTCACGAATGACTCAATGGAAGGTAGGTACCCATGGCGATGAAATCCTGACAGAAGTGGGGGGCCGCATTCTCAAAAGAAAGAAAGAAAAGAAAAGAAAAGGGAGAGTATAACCTCAACATTGACACGGATTAGAGCAAACTCCAGTTACCTGAAGACACGACTTTAGATACTTCAGAGGCCAGGTCAAGACTGCGACTCGGCCTTTTCTCGTATCCCGTTCTTCAAGCTGCGGACATACTAGTACATAGGTTCGTTATCACGACATATAGTTTGATCACAGCCTAACGCAATTCAGAGCTACACATGTTCCCGTCGGAGAAGACCAGAAGCAGCACCTTGAGTTTTCCAGAAACATAGCAAACAGTTTCAATCACGTCTATGGCACAGTGTTTCCATCCCCCGAGTCACTTATATGTGTGTATTCCATACGATAGTTGCATTGCACGCGGTAGAGAACATTGACTAACTTCAATCTCACATATTAGCACCTGCAAAACGAGTCATGTCTCTCAAAGAGCCAACCTTGAAGATGTCGAAATCTCATGTAGACGAACGGTCGAGGATCCTTCTCACTGACTCACCTAGCCAGATCCATAAAAAACTTAAAGCTGCGCTTACCGACTCAGAAACAACAATAACTTACGATCCCTTTCGTAGGCCGGGTGTCTCTAATCTTCTGGAGCTTCTCGGCCACTTCGAGGGAAGGTCGTGCGAAGAGTTAGCTTTGGAGTTCCAGTCAACCAGTCTGCGAGCATTTAAGGAAAACCTCGCCCATAAAATATCCAATCACCTGCAGCCTGTAAGGGAAAAATATTTTTCACTCATGGAGGATAAGACTGGCTACCTGGAGGATATATCAGAAAAGGGTGCTCGAGCCGCTCGAGCCAATGCTGAGCTGACTATGACAAGAGTCAGAGAAGCTATGGGTTTGTGAGGGTACATTCTGGTGCGACATTCCGTTACGCCTTTCCATTACGCCGTCGCTGTTTGCGCACTTATTTCTCCAATTTCTAGTCCTCCCCATTTCTCCAGGTGTACATAACCTTCCGGTGAACTAGCCGTGCTGGCAGGATTGTTGGCAAAAGGGATTGCCATGTGTTACTAAATTAGATTATATTTTGAACCGTGCCAGGAGATGCCGGAGCAATAACCGACGACCATTTGCCCCACAGTTGTTGTAAGGCTCTTGTGACTTGACACTGTGTGTTCAAGCGATGAGTGATGGCACGTCTTTTAGGCTTCAGGATTTCGAGTTTCCGGTTAACGCAGGGCCAGAGCACGTGTTTCATCGCTGCTGCCTATGTCAGGATGCTACAGCGCTACAATGCATAAAGATAGAAAGGCAGAAGTCTAATTGAGTGCACCCAGGCTGATGAGGCTGTCCGTACCAGTTGCATGTTCAGAACGCACATTACAATTCGCATGCTCCAATTCAGATGTCAACAAATCATATTCCTTGTTACTTGGTCGTATACGTAACCATGTGGGTTGTCCGATGTTATTCGGTGTTACGGACATTGGAAAACGGCACCACTAATATGTAAACTGGTGTTTAATGTGGCGTCCGTCCATTGACGACATGAAATCCATAGCGCTGATATGAAGACGTTTTTTATACGAAATTTCAGTAATCCTTGCTTCCGGAACGCTTATATTAGAACCGCCTCTAGCCGCGAACTTTTCTATTAACTGTATGATCTGTGTACCTATAAGCAGTATCCAAACATACATTCACTATACTCCTCTGCCCATATACACAGCACGTACAGTATCTACGAATACTTGAAAGGCCGCCATACCAGTCTCAGGAGCAATAGAACTACTAGGTAACTTAGAACAACCCTATAAGTACTCCTAACAATTTCCTATGGCGAAATCTATTGACACGCACGTGATACATCGGTTACAGCCTTCATCAGTAAAATGTGGCTGCTGAAAAGTAAGTAGTTAACCTGATCATGGCGGTGTAACATTGCACCTATCACACACACTTCCAAGGTTATCCGAACCGTCTGCACAGTTACTTAGCTGGCAGAAATGCGGGCTTACGGCTGAAAATTGGAGGAGAGCTTTCTTGCCAAACCGTTAATGTTCTCTTTCCCGCCCGAGCTAGCCGAATCACTGCCGGAAAAGGCCTGCAAATCAAATCCGTCCGAGCATGCCGTTTTCGCCCAAATGGCGGTTCCATTGAAGCTTCCGTATGCTTCTAACAATAGTCTGCCAAGACCAGACCAGCAAAGGAGCAACAGTGGCGTAGAATAAGGAGTCTCTTAGAATATTGAGCATGCACTTGGTAGTTTTGTTGGACCAATGATAGGATTCTGTACTTCGTGTATAATACTATATTGTATTTCAATTGAATCACTCTGTATGCACATTTGTCTCTCTAGAAGAGATCCGGAATTGGTATCTTCTTGGACCCACAGGTGATGACGACAGCAGAATAATACCGTCCTCTCTGAGAGCTCAGCCTAGAATAAGTGGGGCGCGGAGATCTGGGCCCGAGTCAATCAGCCGACTAGTCCCGGACCAACAACTGAAACCCAGTCTGCCTACTACGTACTATGTTCCAATATAATAGCAATATGCCCCCTCTCTTCAAGCATGTGTGGAGGCCAAAAGCCGAAGCTATTCGTTTTCTCATGGCTAAGCTTTCTCTATCGCGATACAATCTCGTCACAGTCCGCTTCAGCCCGAATCTTGCCGGCAGTCCTATCCCAGCCTTTGACAGACAAACGCCGGAATAATTGATCTGTACCAGTTGGTGCCCAGCATCATTAGTGAATCCACACTGGAAATTTGTTCCACAAAACAAAACCCGCACCTTAGCGGCACCTGAGGGATTCTGAGCCCGGGGAAGAAAGACAGAAAGGTGGGGGGCACAATGTGGAGAGTTCTGTCTCTCTTGGTTGCTGTGTCTTTTGTTCCACTTGAGACAGCAAAGGCATTGGTACTCCAGCGAAGAGAAGTGCCCGCTGTTGTGACCTTGGATATTAAACGCAACGATGTGTCAGATCCTGTGATGAGGGACCGCGCAAGACGCAGGCGAGATACAACCACCGTTGCTCAGGCCCTTGATAATGAGGTATGCGAAGGATCCCGAGTTCTACCAGTGCGTGTTGGCTTACCTTTTTCTGAAAGGAAACGCTCTATTTCTGTAATATAACCCTTGGGACGCCGGAACAGAGCCTACGACTGGTTTTGGATACTGGGAGTAGCGACCTTTGGTGCAACGCAGCGAATTCTACGCTTTGCTCCTCGTCAACAGATCCGTGCAGTACATCCGGCACATTTAATTCTGACAAGTCTACAACGTACACATATGTCTCGTCTGACTTCAATATTTCCTATGCGGATGGAACCGGTGCGGCTGGTGTTTACGCAACCGATACTCTCCATATAGGAGCTTCGACATTGGAGGATTTCCAATTTGGTATCGGGTATACATCAAGTTCCTCCGGTACGTTGAATCTCCAACCGTAAAAGTTTCATGCATCAGCAGGCGCCCGCATCCGTGTATCATCAACTGACTCCTGTCAATAGAGGGTGTTCTGGGCATCGGCTATACTTCGAATGAGGTCCAAGTCGGCCGCTTCGGTGACAGCGCCTATCCTAACCTTCCTAGGGCAATGGTGAAGAGTGGTTTGATAAAGTCAAATGCCTACAGCCTATGGTTAAATGATTTAGATGCCAATACGGGCTCTATTTTATTTGGAGGTGTGAATACGAAGAAATATCACGGTGAATTACAAACCCTTCCAATTCAGAAGGTTAATGGCATTTACTCCGAATTTATAATTGCTCTCACCGGGGTCGCCTTTACTTCGGGATCAAGCAGTCGCAATTACTCATCAGATGCGCTTCCGGCTGCCGTTTTGCTTGATTCCGGTAGTTCCCTTACATATCTTCCAGATTCCATCGTCGAAGATATCTACAATGATTTCGATGTTGTGTACGAACAGTCTTCTGGTGTTGGCTATGTGCCTTGCAGTCTGGCACAAAACAACACTAATATCACCTACACTTTCTCATCGCCTACTATTACTGTCGGGGTAAACGAGCTTGTACTCGACGTGGGCGATCTTTTATTTCAGGATGGTGAACGCGCTTGTGTCTTTGGCATTGTCCCCGCTGGTGACAGTACCGCTGTTTTGGGTGACACTTTCTTGCGCAGTGCTTATGTTGTCTACGACCTAGCGAACAATGAAATTTCTCTCGCCAACACTAACTTTGATGCGACGGGAAACGACGTCTTGGAGATTGGAACAGGAGAAGACTCTGTGCCCGGGGCTACTAAAGTCGCTAATCCTGTCACGACGGTGGCAGTTGATGGCTCTGGTGCAAGGATTGGCGGCCCGACTGGTGCAACTTTCACTAGCATTCCATCCGCAACGAGTGGTGGCCATGCTACAGCTCGGTTTATGGGTGCTACAAGGCTTTTGGCTTTCGGTGCTGCTGTGATTGGGTACATGCTGACTTTCTGACCATTCCCTTTCTGTATGCTGGCTTCCGCTTCTGTACATGTGCCAGTGACCTTGCCTGCTCGGTATGCTTTTGACTCGCGATACCCATGGCTTTTATTTCAGACTCTTATTTCTTTGTTCCTTCTTTGGGGGGTGGGGGCTTCATCATATTGTCAAACATACTGTACTCTTTGGATGAATCCGAATATATTTTATGATCATGCGTATTGATCGCGCGTTAAGTGATTAGTTAGGACAGAATTTTTTGGCGGTATCGTTATTATATAGGTCTTACTGGTCCCTGTGGTAAGAGGAGAGACAGGCCAATTCCCCTTCTTACCGGGGGCAGGTCGGTGGGTTTTCCGTTCGTATGACAAATGGTATAATAGGCTGCAGAAGTCCCAGGATGAGGCCTGGTATATAAATGTAGGCTATGTGATGATCGAGAATATTCCCTTGGTATGGAGTAAAAATGGGTTTCAATAAACCCACTTATAATACCCTGACTTCTGGTCATTCGTCAGATTCATGACATGGTGAAAGTGAAAGACAAAAGAATGTCATCTTCCACCCAACTCTACATATAGGTATCTTGTTCAGTATGCTGCAACACAACTTTCCAGGCTTCCTATGCAATAAATGTGTCCTTATTCGACACTGATTTTATGACAAGGCCAATGTCACCACCTACGGCATCCATACGGAGTATGGCAGCCATCATCGTTTCACGCTGCCATCAATGGATAATGGATAGTATAATTACCATTTATAGTACTAAAGGACCGCACCCAGGCTGCCCTACTGATGAGAGGGCATTTACTTAAACCGTAAAAGCTCGTTTATTGTGCAATGTTTATTCCCTTCTTACCGATAGAAGACATGCTAGACTATGAAACCGTATACGGGTGAGTCCTCGGTCATACAATTGACTTGACTGCACTTCGGTCCCTCTGTATCATAGGCAGAACCAATGTGCTCCGGTTCAATTTAGTGGTGAGGTTGATCACATGCTGAATCATTACCCAATCCGCTTCGCTGTACTATAACCATACATGGCTCAGAAACTTCGCGAGCGCTGTCGTTCACAGTCGCATCATTAGCTGGCCAAATACTGATACACAAATCGTCCACCTGTGAATATTGAGCTGCTAAGGCACGGCACAAAGATGCCACACGTTCGCCCTGTGAGTGGTCACCACATTCGAGGATTACAAGTTTTACCCTCATCTTGAAGGAAAGTGACAGAATATGGTAGTAGAAGATATCCTCTTGCTGGTGCAACGGTGGTTTCAGAGCATCGCCGATCACTGGAGGGACTAATGCAATCCTGGGCTCAAACATCCGAACACTCCGTGCAGTTGTCCCATTACCATATGATTTCTCAGATATATACGGTGGGTTGGATATGATCACATCAAGATGGCACGCTGTACGCAGGGTTGGTTCAGGAGTACCACTCAGAGCTTGCTCCACATGCGATGCATCAACAGGTGCACCACAAAGAACATTGCCTTGTTTGAATGTAATATCCACCATCGCTCGGTTCAACAATTTTCCTCGTCGGATGTTGTATTTTAAATTCTTTCTCGCCAGGTCAATTGCTGCCGTACTAATATCAATCCCGACGATGGACAAGTGCCGTACATATGGCGCGACAAGAGCATGTAGGAGGAGGGATATGCATCCTGTTCCCGTGCACAGGTCAATCACACGTACAGATATAGCACGAGGCTTGATCCGAGATTGGCTGGCATTAGCGACATTGCGCGAGATGAGGTTCGCAGCGTGGAAGGTGAATGTCTCAGTTTCGGGTCTAGGACGTTGAATTACCCACTCAGCACATGGTATTCAGGAATAGTCAATCATGTACAAATTACCTAGGAATCAGAACTTCTTTCCTACACAAAATGTCCAAATCCCCAAAGGGCTGATCACCAAGTATGTACTGGAGTGGTTTGCCTCGAGAGCGTGCCCTGCACATCGATCTCAGAGAACTTCGCCATCCCTGGAATGGTTTGGTTCTGAATGTCTCAATTTTTGACTTTGACTGGGCTATAGAAACAGCCCGACTCCTCAGCCAGCCCAATTCATTTTTGGCCAGGTCAAGGGAGCGACATTCTTGTAGAAGCAATGGAAGAAGAGGATCCTGTCGATATGCATCCAGAATTGTTCTACTGGGTATCCGTGGCATAGCTCCCTCTGGTCCAAATCAATATGGTGCTGCTCGCACACTATAGGGAAGGCTGAAGGGGTCGGGTACTTCACATACCTGAAGAGGTTAATTATATTTCAGTGTAGAGTTCCTTGCAAGATGTCTGCATATATACACTAGCAGGTAAGGCAGTTAGATTTTTTTAGTTCGTACAGATCATAATTAAGGCTGATCAAAAGGGGTTCAATTAGCA
This sequence comes from Penicillium cf. chrysogenum, assembly GCA_019827475.1. Classification (NCBI taxonomy): domain Eukaryota; kingdom Fungi; phylum Ascomycota; class Eurotiomycetes; order Eurotiales; family Aspergillaceae; genus Penicillium; species Penicillium cf. chrysogenum. The sequence goes on from JACVQR010000535.1 coordinate 33,912, forward strand.
CTGACCAAAATCTCTAGTATAGGAAAAGAAAAGAAAACAGTATAAAGATATATAACCAAGATAGGAAGTGGTACTCAGGATCATACGATGATATTCTAGTCACTTTGTTTATCTGATTGTGAGAGCCTGGAAAGCGGAAACTACCATGACATAAACTGCTGAAGAAATTTTTATATAATCATTAAAGAGGTTGAAAAACTGAAGAAGAAAGAAGAACTACTTATAATTAGTATTTAGAGTATCCTGTATGTCTTAATAATAATCTTTCTTCATTTCTACCTCCTATTTAATTTGTTAATTATCTTAATTTCTTCTATTATGCTCTTTAAGTTTTTCCTCTTGATTTATCAGCATATTTATTTTATAATAGAATAGATATGTTTATGATATCTGCAGTCATCAAAATAAAATATTAAAAGAATCATTATACTTATGAAATGGTTAATAATGGTACTTATAAGGATCGTTATTCTTATAATTCCCATGATATTTTATATTAAAAAAAAATACTTATACTAATGTCAATTTCACTACAAGTCTTGGCTAGTATGAATTATTGTATAATTTATAAACTATTTACAAATAATATTATATTTACTGGCAGAAAATAAGATAGCTAGTAATAATATTAAAAAATAATTTTTTATTATAGAATCTACTTATCAAGATAGAAAGTCTGACTCTGTTAACTAAATAAAAAATTTAATTATTAAATACTACTAATTTATATATTAAAGATAAAAGTAATCTATATCTATAGAATAAATTAGTTCTTAAGAAATTAGTAACCTGATAATAAATCATTATTATCTTATATTTATTATAACAGACTATAACAGCTATCAATAATTTTATAGTTATTATATAAAGAAGAAACGAACTTTCATTTAATAATATAATATATTAAATGATAACTATATAAATCTGATAAAATATTATTATAAAATATACTATAGTCTGTATATGATCTGAGATATAATTATAAAATAATATAAATAAGAGAATTTTTTATATCTATTTATTTTTTTTATCTTTAATAATTCTCTTTTATTCTTTATAGTATTATTTTATTTAGTATTTATATATATTTCTTAACTTATTATTAAGATTTTGGTAGTAATTAGAATTTAGAATTATATTTTATCTTGTTTTATTTTTTTCCGTTAACTTTATATATAGAATTATTATAATATTGTCGGCTGGTAACCCTATTCCATTACTAATTCAATTCTTATTAAATTATCAAAACCAACAAATCCAGAAAAACCTAGATCAACTATATTTTCTATATAAATTATATAGAGTTTCCAGCTCAGAAGGAAAAATATAGATCAGACTCTTTTAAATTATTATATGATTACTTTTATATATGAATCCTTGTATTTCTTGATATTATAATTATTATTTTAATTATTTACTATTAAAAGTCCTGCTTTTAATTCTGTTTTTTTATCTGATAATCAAAAATTAATAATTTAGATTATCAGTAAATTAAATATAAATAAGATTTTTTTATTTCTAGCTAATTTTTTTTAACTAAGTTAAGCTATTCTATTTACTTTCTATTATAGAATTTATTTATTTTTTATTTAAAAAAATAATTTGCTTCTCTTTAACTAATTTATTAATTATATTTATTTTTATTATTTTAATATCTAGTTTTTTAATTAGAACTAGTATTATCTGACTAGACTTATTTCTTTCTGCTTAAAAAAGATTATATCATTATTTTTAGTCTAGTAGTACTAGACTATCTTTTCTTTTAAACTTAGTACTATTACTGTTATCTGACAGTTATAAGCCCGGGATATCTCTACAAAGAGACCCACTTGATTATATAATTAATAATATATTTATTATCTAATTAATTAGTTATTATTTATATGATTAATATCTTGATAAGTTTGATTAGTTTATATTAATTATTAATTAAAATGACAGAATCAAGTAAGTTTACTAATCAGTTAATTACTTTATATGATTGATTGATATGGATCAAAAATATAAGAATTCTTATTAAATCAATGTAGGTATAAAAATATATTAATCCTGATTAACTAAACTAATTAAATATACTAAAACAGCCAAACAGACCAAAAATATAGTAAATTAAGTAAATAATATAAATACTACTTGATTTATCAGCTGAAGAATGTGAAATTTACTGTAATTATATATAAAATTATAAGATATCTTTTAAAAAATATTATATAATTTCTACTAGTTTATTAATAATATTATTAATTATATATAATTCACTGCCCCACTTCTATAAATAATCAATTTTGAATGTAAACAGTATATATAAAATTCTTTATATTTTATGAAATAAACTAGCCTCCACTATTAAAGTGAGAAAATATAAATTAATTAAAAAGTATTATTTACTGTGGATCTTATTTTACTCTAGCTTAAAAATCTACATTTCTGTATAGGAAAATTTATATACAGAATACAAACAGATATAAATATCAGAGATTTAACAGTTATTATATATATAATATAACTTTTTGGACTTAATTTCAACACTTTTACTAATATTTTTAATGATATGGTTTGAAAAAATTACTGAATTAAATAAAAGTTCTAAGTAAGTTCCTGATTTCTATAAAATAAATTATAAAACTAGAAAATTCTATTAAAATTATTAAATAAAAATAAAATTTTAATTGAAAATAATAAATGTAACTTTCAAAAATCAATCAGATACAGATTACTCAGTAAATTTAATAAATTTAATAAATTTAATAAATTATTTAAAATTTATAAATAAACTAAAATATTTTTATAAATTAGAATTAAATAATAAGATCTACTTTTTTAGTAAATGTTCCTATATAAATGAAGCAAAATGATCAAAATATTAGAAACCAGATCCAGAAGTTATCAAAAGATTTGAAAAAGCATATAAAAATAATAAATTTTAATATATATTTAAAAAAGTAAAGTAAAAATTCAATAAAATTAATAATTTTAATAAAAACTCTGATGATTTGTTTAGTTTTACAAGTTTATAAACTTTTATAAACTAAATAAATAAATTAAATATAAAAAATATCTGGATTTTTAATACAGGGTCTGATATATATATTTGTAATAATTTATAATAATTTACTGATTACATGTTTATAAATGATGAAACTACTGTTTTAATTAGTAATATAAATATAAAAATATATAAATTTAGAATTATTTATATCAGACCTACTCTTTATATCAGAAATAAACTAATTAAATTTAAAATAAAAAAATATTATTTATATATCTTATTTTTATTTAAATATAATCTCTGCAGGTAGAGCCAAGGAAGATAATATTTATCTAAATTTATATAAAAATATATTTAAAATATATAAAAATTATCAAATATATAAAATTAATAAATAAAATACTATTTTATTTATAAAATGGGATCAAACACAATAAAACAAATAAAATGATCAAATATTTCATTCAAAAATTAATATAAAAAATAATGATTCAAATGATAAAAATCATGAAGATAATTATTCATATAATCAAAATTATTAAAATAATCAAAATCATTAAATTGATTAAAATAATGATAAATCATGCAACCTTTTATTAAATTATATAAATAATGTAAATTTAATTTAATTAAAAGAATCTGCTTTTCTATGATATTAATATTTGAATCACCCTGATGAAGAAATTATTAAAAATATTAAAAAATCAATTAAAACTATTTATTTAAATACTTTATCTAAAATAAATAAATTTGATCTCTGTGAGATCTGCCGCCTGGTAAATATAAATAAATAAATATTATAAAAACCAATATAAATAAATTAAATATTATTTAATTATTTATACTGGGATCTCATACACATGTCTCTAAGAATTAAAAATAAATAATATATTAGTTATATTTATAATTTATTTATTAAATACCACCTCGGACAAACACTTGCAAATAAGTTAAATATATATTAATTATTAATATAAATAATGTAATTTATATAAATATAGTTTAAAGTAAATTCTTGTTATTTTTACTCAGATAATAATTCTAATTTATTTGATTACTTTGTATTTTATAAAGAATTAGGACTTTAAGCTATGTAGAGCTCTGAGAATCAATTTAAATAAAATATATTTATAGAAAAAACTAGAGTTTTAATTATATAAAAAATATATATTTTAATAATTAATTTAGAATTATTTAACTTTTTATAACCTGAGGTAGCTGAGGCAGTAATATATATATTAAATAAAATATTAAATAAGATAAATAATTAGAAGATTTTATATAATAAACTATATAAATATCTTAAGAACCCATCCATTTTTCTATATAAAAAATCTGATTTAGCTAATTTAAAATAGTATAATATAAAAATTTATATATAAATTACTAAACTGTTTTGTTTTAGTAAGCTGAATCTGAGAATTCTGATTAATTATTTTATTAATTATATTATTTTTAATATATGGAGAATATGGGTTCTTACTAAATAAAAAGTAATTTAAGTAAAAGACTATATTTTTAATAAAAATTTACTATATAATCATTTATCTGCAAAAATTAATAAATTCTATAAGAAATATTTAGAGCTAAACCCTCCTGAAGCTTTAAATCAGAAAGAATTAAATAAAATGATTAATTTTATTAATAAAAATTCAAGAATTTCAGATTCCAACCAATTTTCTATGGAAGAAAATAATTCAAGAATTTTAAATAAAAAAAATTATCAAATTAATAAAAATGATCAAACTAATTAAATTAATTAAACTGATTAAATTCTAGATAATTAACTATTAACTCCACTACCAACTCCACCTATTATTTTTATTGATAATACAGATTTTTTATCAAAATTTCATGAATCACATGATTAAATTATTGGAAAGCGAAATTAATCAGAATCATCTAATTCTGAGCTATCAAAACAAGCCCGTAATTTTTAATATAAATAAATTAAGTAAATTTAATTATATTTTATAAGTATTTTCAACTGAAATTATAAATAAAATATTAAAATTATAAAAATATGATCTTCTACCTCCTCCAGCTAATTAGAAAAAATTACAAAAATATTTATTTTAATATTAATTCACTGAAACTGTAAAAAATTAAATATTAATAATTATAAATAATGTAAATATAGATCTCTATTCTAATTGAAAAAATTAAAAATCATTAAATTCTTTTATTAAAATAGATCTTTATATATAAATTTAATGAAAATATAAATCTATTAAAATTTAAAATCTGTATTTGTATATAGAAAGATCTTTAATTAATATTTTTTTAGAAAGAAACTAAAGCTCTAATCCTAGAATTTAAAATTCTAAGAATAATATTCATATTAATTATAGTATTTAATCTTGAAATATATTAATTAAATACAGTGAATATCTTTCTAAATAGTTTATTATACAAAGAAATTTATATATTATTCTCTTTTAGTTTTACTGCTAAGAAAAAGGTACTTAAATTATTTAAGACTTTATATAGATTATAAAAATTATTTTTATTCTGGTAATAAATAATAAAAGAAATTTTAATTAAATTAGAATTATAATTAGTAAATGAAGACTTCTGTATCTTTATAAATAATTATCTAATATTAATTATTTTTATTGATAATATAATCATCATTTTTTATTGAAAAAATTAAAAAATATTCGAAAATTTTAAATATGAACTGACTCATATATATAATATGAAGAAAATAGATGATGCAACAAAATTTTTAAATATTAATATTTTTCGTGACCGAAAAAATCGAAAATTATATATATTATAAACAATATATATTGAAAAAATTAGTCATTAATTTGATATAACTAAACAGAGACCACCAAAAACACTATATATTATAAATATTTAAAAATAAATAAATAAAGTAAATATATATATAAATTCTTATTAAATTAAATTATATCAGCAAAAAATTGGTTCTTTATTATATACAGCTATTATATTAAAATCAGATATTATAAAAATAATATAAATATTCAGTGAATATCTACTGAATCTACTTCTAAAGTATTAAAATACTGTAAATTTTATAATTTCTTATTTTTATAGATCAAGATATCTTTGCATTGAATATTTAAATAATAAAATAATATGAAATATGTAAATAAATCTAATTTTTTAAATGGCTAGTAATATAGTATTTACAGATAATATAAATAAAATAAGCTCAGAAGCTTATATTAACAAACTTTTTAATAAATTAATTAATTAGATATTTTAAAAATAAAAAATAATAATATTATTTATTATAAAGACTGAACTTCTATTCCTGATTAAATAATTTTTTTAATAAATCTGAATTTTTAAAATTATTAAATTTAATTCTGAACAATCTATTTATATTATTTATAATAATATATAAATAATATAAATTCTTACTAATAATAATTTATTTTACTATTCAAAACTAAAATATGTTGATATTCATCAAAATTAATTAAAATAATAAATTAATATAAATAAAATTAAAATAAAGTGGGTCCCAACTAATCAGATACCAGCTGATGGGCTTACTAAGCAACTTATTAATTAAAATTCTTAAAAATTTATTTAATATTTAAATATAAAAAATATTAAATATCTGATTTAAATAGAATTAAATGATGTAAACTAGCTAAATTAACAGTTTTGCATAAATACAAATCTGGAAAGGTGTGTCGGCTGGTAAACCCAGATTATTATTAATTTAATTCTTATTAAATTATTAATAATTAATAAACCAAGAAAAACCCAGATTAACTATATTTTCTATATAAATTATATGGAGTTTCCAGCTTAGAAAGAAAAACATGGACCAGATTCTTTTATATATGAATTCTTATATTTCTTAATATCATGATTATTATTTATTGTCTTTGATTCTACTTTTGACCCTGCTTTATTTGTCTGATGATCAAATATCAATGATCTAGATTATCAGTGAATTAAGTATAAATAGAATTTTTTTATCTCTAGCTGATTCTTTCTAAGTAAATTAAGTTATTCTATTTATTTTTTATCTTAGAATCTACTTATTTTTTATTTAGGAAGATGGTTTACTTCTCTTTAACTAGTTTATTAATTATATTTATCTTTATTATTTTAATATCTAGTTTTCTAATTAGAATTAATGTTATCTGATCTGATATCTTGCCTGACCAGACTCACTTATTTCCGCTTAGGAAAGATCATACTTCTATTTTTGGCCTAGTGGTACTAGACCGCCTTCCCTTTTAGGCTTAGTGTCACTACGGCCAGCCGACAATTAATATAGACTTAGTATATACTGAGTATATCTATATTCTATTCACCGCGATATCACAGCTATTTTTTATTAGTATATATTTAATATATATTAGAATAATTATTTATACTAAATTATTAATATCTGACATGTGCTTAGATATATCAAGTAGAACTATTTTAATTAATATATACTTAGTATATATATAGATAGAACTGATATTTATTAAATTCAGTAGTAATTATATTTTTTAGATTAACTAGTATTTTATTAGTATATATATTATATTTATATAAAATATATTTTACTGGTAGGTCTCTAATCAGTATTATTATTTAGAATAAAATTTATTTATAATTAATATATACTTTATTTATATCTTATATATACTTATTATAATAGTATTTATATATTAATAGATTAAGAACTGCTGTTATCTCTAGATTATTAAAATTAAGAATAATAGTTATTTTAGTATATATATAATATATATAATAATAATATAAGATTAGTTTGAGAATGGATGTACCGAACATATACTTAGTATATATTAAATTATTATAATTAGTAGTATTATATAAATATATATTTAATATAAATAAAAATAGTATATGCAATTTCAGAGGAAAGCAGAGAATTTCTTTCTATATATATAAAAAAGATATTAAAATATTAAAATTCTTAGATTTATAATATATATCAGACATGTACTTGTAGAGATTAGAAGAAAAAAATAAACTTATCTGGATAGATATAAAGAAGAAGAATAAAATAAAAAAAATTATATATATATTTAATAATAAATATAAATATATTAAATAAAATATATATTTTATCTGTTTATTTTGCCACTTTAAAAAAGAAAGTAAATAGTAAATAATTATATAAATCAGATATTAAATATAAAATATAATATATCTATATTCTATATACGTAGTATATACAGTTGAATATTAGATAATAATAGCTATAATTAAATAGATTCTTATAATACGTGCGTAGTATATAATTAGCTAAAGTTAGTTATAGTCTAAGATGCTTATTATAGTCTAAATCTTTTAATATAAAGAGATTCAGACTATGCTGAGTATATACTAAGAACAGCTCGGCGTGGTCTGAAGAAGGTAGTAAGATAATTGGCAGAATATTAGACCACACTCATCTTTTTTCAGACCACAATGAGCTGCGACCCACAATTAAAGCAGGTGGTGATGGGGAGGGATTATTATATAATATTTCTAGTAATTCTGAGAGCTTTCGGGGAAATAATATTCCGGTTAATAAGCCAAGCTACTAATGTTTAATCATGTAATAGTCACCTTACCCAAGTCACATACAGTAGACAAACTCAATGTTATGCATTTATACTTTATATGATTTATATATTATTAATATTACTAATTAACACCCGTGGGTTTTGAATTTATCGTATAAACTACTCTTTAATATTATTATTCCCAGTTATCCTTAATTATTCCTAGTTATTCTTATTTATAACTGATATATGACTAACACGCCAAATATATACCCTGCATGTAGCTAGAGTGGCAAACAGCCAGGTCAGGTCAGGTTAATAGCAAGATTTATACCTGCTATCAGGTTAATGGTCAGATTAAGAGAAATCTTATATTTAACTACAGTTAAGTCTAAAAATAAGATAATCAATTATCTTAATTATTCTTAATATTAAGTCTTATTTATTATATTATTTTAGATTCTAGTATAGGTAAGATATACTCAGATTAATTTTTATTTATTTTATTTATTTATATTCTTATCAATAAATATATCAAGATAGATATTTTTGTTGTAAAAAAATTAATAAGAAAAAAAATACTTTCTTTATCTTATTTTAAATTAATTAATTTAGAATCATCTTTAGTATTAGTAAAAATAAAGTTTTTATAATATAAATCTTATAATAAAAAAGATTAATAAAAATATATATTTACTGCTTTATTTTTTAATTATATATATTTTATAAAATTAATATATTATATTAATAATTTATATACAGTTTTAAATACAGCTTTATATAATTTTTGAAGTTTATTATAGTCTAATTATACTTTTTTATAAATTTTGAGAATTTCCAAGTTTTTACTATAAATTAAATAAAGCTTTAGTTATTAATCTTAACTTTTATGAAAAAGTAATTACTATTTAAATAATAATAAATATAAAATTATTAAGTTTATTTTAATCTGACTATTAATAAATTTATAGTTTTTTATAAAATTTTATTAAAAATTTACTTATATATTATACGGTATTCTAGTTTTTAAGTTAATTATTTATATATTATTTTTAATAATTAATACTTGGCAGCTGCCGGCTATAATAATATTAAATTATATAATATTAATTTACTAATCTTAATCCAGTTATAATTTTTAATAGTTATATAAATAATATTACTGGCGTTATATTTTACTGCGTAAGGATTTCCTAATTCCATGTTATATAATCTCGCAAAATCTTCTGCGGCTTTTTTATATATTTACTTTCCTCATTTTTCAGACATAAATCTCAGTATATTAACTATACTTCCAGTCCGTCGTGCGTTCGGGTCGTGGTTATATAGATCAGTCAAGAAAGGAGTGATGCAGGAGTAATATAAAGGTTATAAGAGAAGAATACACTATTTTCAGATAGATAGAAGTAATACTGTAACAGATAAAAAAATAATTAATAATAAATTTTTAATAATATATCAGTCTAAGCTGATATTCTGTAACTGCTAAAATTATCTTTATGTATAATATATATATTCGGAAGGAGTCCAATCGTGATTAACAGATTTAATCTAAATATTTTTCTATATTATTTCCAGATTCTATTAGTATTAGATAAAACCACCGATGCTTCTATTTATATAGTTAAACTGGATTAATTCTATTATTAAATATTTATTTAAATAGAATATTATATCTAGTACTATAGCAGAATCATAATATCTAATAATTACTGAACGTACTGATAAAGATAAAGAAAATTGTGTATTAAGAATATTATATTTAATTTTTAGTTTATTAAAAGTAGAAACATCTTTAAAGAATCTATACTTAGAAGTCTTATTTTAAATAATATTATTTTTATAATCTTTAATAATAAGTTTCTTCAGGCTTTGCTTGTGAATAAGAAGTGCTATATATATATTTTAAAAATTAAAAGAAATAGATATCTGAGAGATTAGATATAATAAAAGATAGTAATATTATAAGCTTACTAGATACTTACAGTTTCTAATAATCTAATTATTATATATAAAGATTCTATATCAAGATTATATTTATCTAGTAAAATTCATTTAATCAGAAGATTGGTTGCAGGTAACTGTAGTATATTATAATAATATTTTCTTAATAATAATAGAAATAATTATAGAAGAAAATAGATAATTCTCTATATTACAGGTTCATTCTATATACAGTAAAACTTTTCTAAATATTAAAATAGAAAATTATTTAATATAGATAAGAAATAGAAATTCTTAGAAATCCTAAGCTACTGTATATTAGATAGCTGTAGTAATAGCTGAAACAGAAATTTATATAAATATATAACTTTCTAAAATAAAATTTTCTCAATTCTATTAAAAGAGACTGACTTCACGTATTATCCGGTATTATTTCTAATAATAGTTTCTAGAAATGACTATAATCTTTTCTGAAACTGTAATATCTTGTACTTTACATAGACTGAAGAAATAAGAAAAAATAGTAAAATAGTATAAAGATATTAAAAATAAGATAAATTAATAGAATTATTAAAAGAGATAAAATTTGGAAGATCATTATCAAGATCTTGAGAAATAGATTATAAAGTCTAGTTATAATAGATTAATTAGATAATTTAGTAATACAAGAATCATGGTCTGCGTAGCCGGAGTCCGGATAATTTCTCAGTATTTAAGAATATATTTAATCTAGATTATCAGACTTATAACTCTAATACTAATTATAATAGTATTAATAATAGACTGGTAGCTAATCAAGGCACCAGGAACTATAGAAAAGTATAGTATAGCTGCTAGTAATAATATATATTATTAATAATTGTAGCTCTATAAATTAAATATCTATTATATTTTAAAATGTATTTTATTTAGAATTCTATAGAGCTTTTCTTATGTATTTTTATTATATTAAATATTATATTTTAATTATAAGAAATCTTATAAATAGAGATAGTGTTTATCCTCTATATAAAGTTCTTTTGAATTAAAGATACTTAGAAAGACTTAATACTATAGCTTTACTATTATATATTAATTATAGTAAGAATAATATTTCTAATTTAATAAATCTAAGATAAATACTTGGCTGAATCTTTTAGTAATTATACTGAAAAGTCTATTTATAACAGTTATAAAGAATATCAAGAAAAATAAGAGATCTTTCACAGATTATATATCTGTAAGTATTATTTATAATATACTTAAAGATTATAAGAATAGTCTCTAAGATATCTGATATTTAAGTAATACTTGTTTATAATATATCTTTGCTAATATATTTTGTTATCTACTGATTTATTATAGTAGTTACAGTAATAATTATTAAGATATACAGTGTTACGGACCCCTGCTAGTTAACCCACTAGTAAGGCGGACTCGCCAGGCAGAAAGCGCCGATAAGGACAGCGCTTGGGCAAAACCAAACTGTTATCTAGTATAATCGCGGATTGCCAATACGACGCCCGGAACGGCCACGCACCACGTGATTACGGCATATGGACAAACATATAGTATACAGCATATCATCATGGTCTATAACTACTATACTGGTATACAGCAGACCCGATGGTATATAATACAGTATACAGAGAATAGAATATATAAAAACACTTACTTATATATCTAGTTAGTTCTATTCTTTATGCTCAATACTACTATCTTTAAATAATTATATATTTAAAAGCTTAACTACAGAACACTCGTCCGCATTTACTTATAAATAACTATGTAATATTATTTGGTTCTACTTCTCTTCTTTTATCCATAATCTAGTTGTCTCTCGGATAGTCATCAGTCAATACAATCTTAATATAGTTCAGTGGTATGTATACTAACAGAGCTAAGCTAACAGGGACAGAGAAGCAATTCTAGGATTTAATATATTAAATATCAGTTAGTATAAGTATTTATTGTTATAATTATTTATCATGTCAATTATTTCAAGCTCGCTATATACTTTACAGCAGGACTCCAGTATCTAAGAAGAAGAGCAATTATATATACTAATAGCATAAAAATTAATAAGTATAGTTAATTAATTATAAGAAAATATCACCACCTTGGAGCAGAAGAATCAGTTATTCAAGAATTACTTAGCAGTTAAATCTGTCAAAGTTTAACTATTAAAATTATTTAATAATAACTGATTAAGACTTAGGACTTTCTTAATCTAATTAAACTTATATCTTAATATAAACAAAGAAAAGCTTAGAAATAAAATTAATAAGATTTTTTTTACATCTATTTATCTAACTAGAATAGTATTCAATTAGTTTGAACTCTACATCCGCGACTATCAAGAAAAGCTGGTAGACAAACAGAATAATAATACTAAAAGAATCTTTGCCAGCTACGCCAGATTTAAAAAACATCTCAAATAAATATTCAGAGATATCAACACAGTATGCAATGCTGAACAAAAGCTATAGCGGCTTAAGCAGACTAGATCAGTATCTAAATATATCTCTGAATTCTTATAAATTATCAGTTATCTGGACTAGAACAAGGATGCTTACATCGCACGATTCAAGAAAAGACTCAAAATAAAGATCTAAGAAAAATTTATCTAGCAAAAGCGACCAGGAATACTGCAACGAATAATTACAGCAGCAGTCAAGATTAATAATAAATTATATAAATATAATATAAAACAGAAGAAAAACTAATAAACTAGTAGATCTATATCTTAACAAAGCAGCCAACAGAATTACCGAGCCAATAATAAACAACTAATATAGTCTAGAAGTTTAAGATACAAAGATTCCTACAGACTAAAACTAATAAAGCTGGACGCAACGCAGTATTAGACTCAACAAAACAGAGTATCTAAGAAGAAACTTAAAAAATATAAAAAAGACCGCTTATACTTTAACTACAGCAAGATAAATCACCAGTTAAAAAACTGTAAATAAAAACAGCAACAGCCTCAGAAGCAATTAAAAACTATAAACAAAGATCAGTCAGGACCACGCAAAGAAGCTAAAGAAGTCTATAATATTAATATCAGACCAGTAGAAGTCTGGATAGAAACAACAACACTATTATAAGATAGCAAGAAGCTATAAACCATGTAACAAGAATAACTACTAATACTAGTAAGCAGAATATACCAAAATTAGTTAAGATAACAGATCATAACAGATAAACCAATAGTACTACCAAAGTAATAAAAAATCTAGGACAAGATCCACCAACTCCACAAATCATTTAATTAACTAGCAGAGATTAATAGCAATGAGCCAGATCTAGAAAATAAATACTTTAATATAATTTAGAATAAGTTTGATCCCCTGGACAAAGAGTACAGTACTTAAATAAAAAATCTTAAACCCAGCAAGAAGAAATTTATTAATATATTAAAAATCCCAGAAAAACTTCCATCAGAAAATAGCGAAAACTATCCGATATAATAAGACAGCAACAAGGAAAGCCAAGAACCAGATAAAGATAATATTATATATTAATTAAACAGAGTTATCATAGAATACCGAACAAACCCAGTATAATTTTATATTAAACTAAAAAAACTCATACAGCACTGCCCACATTAGAATCTCAGATATTAGAAGACATAAAATAAAATATAGAAGAAATATCTAATAAGATACCCTACTTATTCAAAAATATATAATCACTACAGACATAATAATAAAAATTACTATTAGCAACTACACGCGGTCAGCTAAAAGAAGAAAGTATTCAAAGTATATTTATAGTATAATAATCCAGAATGCATGTGCATATATTTTAAAGGAAATTCTAAATATAAGAGGCATAACAAGTTCTCTTAAATTATATACTATACTAATATATACTCCACGTACTATAATTAAAAGTACATCGCAGGGTACAGACCCGAAGTACCAAATATAATTAAAATTAAATAAAAATATTACCCATGCTGTAATTTAAATTATTTATATATAGGGTACCAACGGTACCCATACCACAAATTCATACATTGGCTAGCGTGTTACGATGACCAGTATATAGTATATTACACCGCAAAAATCGAAGAATCAAGATTCCTAAGAAAATTATCTAAGCAAAATAAATCTAATTAACTAGAATAGTAATTAACAGCTACTAAATCGGAAAGATATATAAAAATCCAAGCAACTATACTAGATTAAACAGCTCAAGTACTAGTAGACTCTAGTATAATTAAAAATTACATACATCCATAATTCATGCAGCAACTGAAAATATTAAGAAAGTAAAAGATAAAACCAGAATTAATCATAAAACTGAATAGAGAGAATCTGGAAACTCTTATATTAACAGTTAAATCAGGAACCGTACCTATAACAGTAACAGATCATTTCAAATATATAAATTTCAACGTGATACCATTAGAATAGTATAATATTATATTAGAGATTCTATGGCTCAGAAATTATAATCCACAGATTAATTAGAGAACTGATAATCTCTAATTCACAAATTATAATTACCCAAGACAGTAACAGCAAGAACCAGATATGGAATCTAAATCTGTACAGCCCACTACACAGCATAAAACTGAAGTGAGAACTAAGCAATCTATTAAAAGATTAAAAATACTATAAAAATTTAATATACTAGATATTATAGAAAACTCAGAGAAAAGTAACACCTCAGATATTATAGAATAGATATTAATAGTAATAAAGCTATTACAGATTAATAAGCTAATACAACTATCAAAATAAATATCAGATATACTATAAGAATACTACAAGCTATACCTAAGCAGCATTAACAGAGATTAAAATTATATATACTAGACTACAGGGCCAGAAAGCCAGGTCCAAGAACTTAGATCCAGTAATATAAATTAAGAAATCCAGAATGAATAAAAACCTGAATATAATAATATAAGACTAAGAAAATTATAAAAACTCTAAGCTGTGACTAGAAATAATCTATACGTCCCGCTGTAATATAAGAGATTCAAGAATCTGTTTAAATAATTAGAATAATCTAAATTATCTTAATATAGAAAGTATAATTATACTATTCTTCTTCAGAAAAATAAAATTCTGGAATACAGAAAGATATACCTAATATTAGAAAAGAAATTATAGATATTATAAGATTATATTAATAACTAATTAATAAAAGATAATATTAGATTATTCAAGTCACCTGTAAAACATGAAGTCCTATTTATAGTTAAAAAAAATAGAATCTTATAATTATATATAGATTATTAATTATTTAATATATTTATAATTAAGGATCGTCACCCGCTACTCTTGATCTCAGAAATCCAGGATAAGATACGAGGGGCGAAATAGTTCACTAAACTTAATATCACAGATATATACTATTATATATATATCACGAAAGAAGAAGAATGGAAAACCGTATTCAGAATAAAATACAGATATTTTAAATATTTAATTATATTATTCAGGCTAACTAACACACCCGTGACATTTTAATGATTTATTAACAAGATATTAGAGAAATATCTTGACAGATTTATAATTATCTATTTAAATAATATCTTAGTCTTCTTGAAAACTGAGGATGAATACGTCAGGCATGTAAGATTTATATTATATAAGCTACAGCTATACTGATTATAATATAAATTAAAAAAATATAAATTCTATGTACAGGAAACAGAATTTCTGGAATATTAAATATTTATAAAAGAAGTTTACACTGAGCGAACTAAAATATAAGCTATACGGGACTAGTCTTAATCTAAGAATCTGAAGAAACTTCAGCAATTCATCAGACTAGTTAATTACTATTAATAATTTATAGATAAATATACCATCTATATAACACTGCTGTTCGAGCTTATGAAAAAGACATAAAAGTATAAGTAGAAAGAACTGTAGCAGTATATATTTAAAGATATTAAATACTGACTTACTATATTATCAGTGCTAGTACAGCATGACCCAGAAAAAGAAACTACTATTAAAACCGATCCATCAGACTACACTATTAGCATGCGTATGACGCAGCCAGAAGATAACAGAAAATCCAGACTAATTATATTTTATTTAAGAAAGCTAGTTCAGGCGGAGCTTAATTATAATATCTATAATAAAAAACTGCTAACTATAATAATAGTATTTAAATAATAGAAAGTTTATTTTGAAGAAGTAAAACATACTATTACTATAAAAATAAATTATAAGAACTTAACCTACTTCATAATAACTAAAGAGTTAACTAGAAGGCAGGTAAGATAGATAGAAGTTTTATTATAATATAACTTCTGTATTATATATTACAAAGAAACAGAGAATGGACACACAGATATATTAAATTACAGACCAAACTATAAGTTAGAAGAAAAGATTATTAAACCAGCTATTTTAAAATAAAATAAAAATGGATTAATCAGCTATAATAAAATTAATCTTATAATAATATTAGAGATCAGCAGTAACCTGATTAAATAACTAGCTGATGCTACTAAGAATGATAAGACACTTCAGAAAATAAGCAAGGACTTATCAGATAAAATTACTATTAATAAAAAGAGATTAGTCTATTTTTACAGATTAATTTTTATACCAACTAGTATAAGAATAGAAATTATAGCTATGTACTATAATAAATTATTTAAAGACTACTTAGAAGTCGAGAAAACTATAAAATTAATTACCAGGAATTACTACATTCCAAATCTCAGACAAAAAGTACACGATTATATTAGATAATATAAAATATATATTAAGGACAAGCCCGCGAGGCACTAATCCTACAGATAAATATAAATATAAAAGATACTACAACAGCTATAGAAATAAATAATAATTAATTTTATCAGACTATTATCTGAATTAAAAGAATATAATACTATTACAGTTATTACTGACTGTCTCACTAAGTATATCTATCTTGTACCAAGCAAAACGACAATAATAGTAATATAGATAGCAGAACTATTTCTAAGAAATATTATTATAAACTATAGAATACTAAAATATATTATATCAGACAGAGATAAATTATTTATTTTAAAATTCTGGAGATTACTCGCAGATCTCATAGAAATTAAAAAATAAATAACAACGGCTTATTACTCTCAGATAAACAGACAAACAGAAAGAATTAACCAGATAATCAAGCAATATCTGAGATATTATATTAATTACTAATAAAATAATTGGGCAGATCTGTTGCCTATAACACAGTTCTTGTATAATAATATTAACTATTCAACTATTAAAGTCTTACCATTCTATACTAACTATGGTTACTATCCAAGATTCTTGGAAATATTATTAGAAAAGCAACCAATTGCTGATATAACTAAAGATATTATTATATTCATAGAATATATATATACTCAGCTATCCTGAGATATTGAATTTATGAATCTACAGAGTAAAATTTACTATAATCACCGACATGGAAAGAAATCTAATTTAAAAAGAAGAAAGAAAATATTTCTACTTTATAGAAATATTAAAATAAAATAACTAAGCCAGAAGCTCAACCACCATAAACTAGGACTATTTATTATTAAAGAAAAGAAAGAATCAGTTAATTATAAGCTAAGATTACTGAAATTAATAAATAAGATTTATCCAGTATTTTATATCTTATTATTAAAACCCGTATTAAAGAACGCTAGAATCGCAGAAAATATAGAAATTAATAATAACACCGAACAAGAATACAAAGTTGAAAGAATTCTAAATTATAAGAAGATTAGCAGTAAGTTATACTACTTAGTAAAATAGAAAGACTATGATATCTCAGAAAATATATGGAAATTTATCAAGAATTTGACGGGCTGTCACCGGCTTGTGGAAAAGTACTACTAATAGATAAGTCAAGATTTATCTAGAAGAAAAGGGAATTAATTAACTGAGTCAGACTAGAATTATTTAATACAGTAGTAAGTTAAGTAGTATTATATTTATTAATTAGATGCTCCAGCTTCCGAAGATTCTCAGTACTTAGAAAATCCTTATTATCTAATAAATCCAGTATATTTAAATTATGATCCAGCATCCGACCACCATGATTCTTAAAGAACTTTTAATATTTTTATAAATATTTTATTTTTATAAATAACTGTTTAATCTGTTTTTCAGTCTCTTTAATTTCTTGAGTTATTTTTTTTTTATTGCACTGAAGTTTATTCTACTCAGAATTACTGTAGAAATGTTTCTTGTACTTATAACCGCGACGAGTGCAGGCCGCATAATTTTAGTTTTTAGAATTTATAAAATAAGAAAAACTATGGAAATTATACTAGATATAAGAAAATTTAATCTGGATATTATTATAAATAATCCAGTCAGCTTGATGGCAATGCTTCTTGTAGTAATTACGTGGAGGTATGATGACTTATCCTGAAAAAAAGAAAGAAACTGAAGAATCCAGTTAATATATATAAAAAAGATATATACTTTTATATTTCTTAAGAATAAGAAATCTTGAAGAAGAGAAAGTGATATTACAGACTTCTGTTAATTAATCTACTAGTAAGGCGGACTCACCAGGCAGAAAGTACTGATAAGAACAGTACTTAGGTAAAATTAAACTGTTATTTAGTATAATTATAGATTGCTAATATAATACCCGGAACGGCCACGCACCACGTGATTACGGCATATAGACAAATATATGGTATACGGTATACTATCATAGTCTATAACTACTATACTGGTATACGGCAGACCCGATGGTATATGATATAATATATAGAGAACAGAATATATTAGAATTATTATTTATATATTTAATTAGTTCTATTCTTCATGCTCAATACTACTGTCTTTAAGTAATTATATATTTAGAAGCTTAGCTATAGAATACTTATCTGTACTTATTTATAAATAGCTGTATAGTATTATTCAGTTCTACTTCTTTTCTTTTATCTATGATCTAGTTGTCTCTCGGATAGTCATCAGTCGATACGACCTTGACGTAGTTCAGCAGTACGTATACCAACGGGGCTAAGCTAACAGGGACAGAGAAGCGATCCTAGGGTTTGACATATTTCTGATTTAAGACAGAAATATGACGAGTAATATTAGTAATAAATTAATAATTTTATTATTAATATAAATAAAAGAATATTATAGTTAAGTAAATATTTATATAAATAAATAAATAATATTATTTAAATTAAATATTAAATAATTATCAGATAATTAATAAAGTTTTTTTTCGAAGTAAAATATCTAAGATTTCTAATATAAATATATTTAGAATATTTTATATTCTGTAACAGCGTAATCTTATTTTAAAAATAATTAATAAAAAAAATAAGAAAGATATATTATATATATTTTATTTAATATTATTTAAACTATCAGATCTGGAATAATTATAAAAATAATTATAAAAATAACTATAAGAATAACTACGAGAATAATTATAAAAATAATAATGATATATAAAATAAATATATAAGAAATATTATATTCTGGCTCTTAAATATTAATATTATAAGATATAATTATAATTATAATAGAAAAAATAGTCTATAATTAAGCTATTAATATAAAATATAATATTATTAAAATTTTATATAGAATCCACAGCCTAATAATCTTAATATATATATTATAATTTTATAATTTTAATATAACTTTTAATTTAAATTAAAAATTACTAATTACTAAATATATAATTTTATAAATATTATAAATTTATTTTTAGTATTTTATTTTTAATAATTATTTTATTCTTAGTATTAGAATTATTATTATTATATAAATAATTATTTTTTATTATTTTATAAGTTATTATCTTTATCTTTATTTTTATTTTTAATATTATAAAATTTTTTTTAATTTTTAGTATTTTTTAAGAATTTCTTCTTAAATATAGTATTCTTATTTATTTTTATACTAGAATTAGAGATAATTTTTAGAGAATATTTTAATTTAGTAACTGATTTTTTAAATAATTTTAATTTTTTTAATAATTTTAATAATTCTAGTAACTTACTTTTCTTATCTTAATTATTTAAATCTATATTATTATTTTTAGAACTAGATTTATTTTTAATATTAAATATATTATTATTTTTATTTTATTTTTTTTATTAAGCTCTACAGCGAAACTCTTTATTTATTTTTATATAATTTATTAAATATTTTTATAATTTTTCTAATTTATTTTTAAAAGAGTTTTATAAAAGCCAGGCTTATACTTAATAAATATATTTATAATTTTATATTTTTTTATTAAATATTAATATTAAGAGATTCTTATTAAAATTATCAGAATTAATTTAAATTCCAGATTTATAAAATATTTTTATATAAATTACTAGCTGGTCTATATATTTTATCTATTTTATCTATTTTTTATTTAGATATAATTCTTTCTAATTTAAATTAAAATCCAGATTTACTTTATTAAGAATAAGATTAATAACTTTTTTTATTTTTATTATAATATATTTATAAAATTTAATTTATAAGATCTGGAGTATTCTAGTCTTTGATATTTTATAAATTTATATTATATTAAAAATATTTATTTTCTCTCTAAATTTATTTCTGGAATTTGTAGAGGTCAAGATATAAAAGTTTATAATAAATTTATTTTTTAAGAAATTAACTTTAATTATTAAATATATAAACAGATATTATAAAATCAACAGATATAATTATTTATAGATTAATATTATTTTTTTAATTTAAATCAGAATATTTATAATTATTTTTAAATAATTGAACTGGTTTATATTACCGTATATTCCAGGACTAGTAAAAAGAGTGTAATATTAGACTATTAAGATTTAATAATAATAATATAATATTTTAATATAAATTTTTTATTTTTTATTTTTTATTATAATAATATTCTTAGTGGGAAATAGTATAAGCTATTATTATTAATATATTTTTTCTAATTTAAATTAAAAAGATATTATATACAGATTTTTTTAATTTTTTATTTCTTTACTAGTTATCATGTGTTATAATATCCCAGAATTTACTGAAAAAATTAATTATAATAATATTTATATTTTTTTTATTTTATTTTATATATAGACTGATAGTTTTCTCTGAAAATTTATAATTTATAAAATATTTTTTTATTTTATTTAATTATTTAAAAGTCTGGAGAGTGGCCTTATATTTTTTAGAAAATATTTAAATAAATTTATATTAAATAATAATATATTTTAAAATTTTAATTAATAACTTCTGTATATTTTTAATTAGATTAATCTATTACTACTAGATCAGGTATATATCTGTATTATAAATTATTAAATTTTTAAAAATTAAAGTAATAATCTTTTTTAAAAAGCTTTTCCAGAAATTTTAATTATTAATATTTAAATATATATTTTAATTAAGTTTTTTATTATTATAATTTTAGTAAATTTTTATTACCTGATTTATATTTCTCGGGGAGTCTTAAATAATTATATTTAAATTTATTTTTCTAGATATTAATAAAAATAAAAAAAAAAGTTTTTATAAAAATTTAATTTATTTTAATATAAAGATCTAGAGAATCTTACTCCAATCTCTATTTAATATAAAAGATTAGTTTTTATTAAAAATTATTTCAGTCTATATAAAGAATTTATTTAATCTTAACTTCCAGATCTTTTAATTTAAATCAGAAGTTTTTTATAAAATTATATTATTATGGAGTTTAACATACCTTATAAAATTTTAATATAATAATATAATCTATTATTATAAAATTAAAATATTTTAAATTATAATTTATTTTATAATAATTATTAAACAGCTTACATATTCCATCTTATTTAAGTAATAAAACTATATATAAAATATTATTAAAAGAAATATTAAGAAATTAATAAAATTATTTTTTTAATATTTTTAATTATAATAAAAAATACTTGCTTCTGCTTAGACTTGAGTTTCTAGAGATTAAAAATAAATAAAAGACAGATTTTATTTTAATTAAATTAATAAATTAATTAATAATTTATTTAGAGTATAAATAAAATTTCAGACTTAAGATTATCTAGATAATATATATTAATAATCTAAAAATAATTCTAGATATAATTATTAATATTTTCTAATTTAAATTAAAAAGAGAAATTATCTCTTTTATTATATTTTATAATAATAAATTAAATTTCTTTTTTTAGAATTTATTTAATATTTTATATTTAGAAAAATCTATTTATATTTTTTAAATAATATTTAGAAGTACTTACTGTCTGTATTAGCTAGTATTTAAAATAAATTTTAAAAATATTTTATTATAATATAAAATAGTCAGATCTCTTATATCTGTCTATTTAGTTTTTTAGAAAAATATTAATTTTTATTAAATAATATTATTTAGATTTTTAATACTCCATACATCTAGAACCTTATTAATAATAAATAAAAGAATATTATTATTATACTTATTAAATATATTTATTAAATTTTCTAGGATATTTAACTAATCTTCTTTTAAAATAATATATTTAAAAAATATATTAGATTAGATTTTTCTAATTTTTATAATAAAAATCTGTTTAAAATTTTAGATATAAATAAAATTAAGTTTTTTATTCTTTTAAGAATATATATTTCCGGCTTTCACAGATTATTTAGAATTAAGATTATAAATATCTATTATTATTATATTTAATTAAATATTTCTAATTTTTTTTTAATAATAAAATCTTTAATTTAAATTATTTATTAAACTTTTTAATTTATTATTATTATCTTATGTTTTTACTCTATTTTTAAAGACTCAGGAAAATTACTTTATAAAAGATTTTCTGATTTAAATCAGAAGTTATATTATATATATAAAAATAATACAGCCAGGATAACTTCAGTATTTATAAAATAAATTTCTAAAAATTTATACCGGGATGATATATCTATATATAAAAATATTTTTAAAAATAATATTAAGAATTAATACTAGATTATTTATTTTAATTTAAATCAGAAGATATATATATATATAAATAATATAATTAAAATAATCTTAGTATTTATTAAGTAAATTATAAATAATTTATATTAGAATAATATATTAATAATTTATATATATAAAGAATCTCCACGGAGACTACCAGATAATAATTAATAATTAATAATATCTAAAAATTTAGAATAATATTTTTATAATAAAATATTTTTTTATTAAGCATTAAGCTATTCTTTTAATTTAAATTAGAAAGTTAGAAAAGATATAACTAGAAGAATTAAATAAATAAATTTTAAATCTAGAAATATAAAATATCTGTAAGAAGAATAGAGTATTATATAAAAAAATAAAAAATAAAAAAAATATAATTTTAATTTATTATTCTAAAATTAAGATTATATAATTATTTAAATAAATATATTTTATTTAATCTCAGACTCCCGGATTAACTAATATTTATTTAATATAAAAAATTAACTACTCAGTAGTAAGATTTATTTTTTATTATATTTAGAATATATCTGAAATATATATAATTAATTATAATATGTCACTTGGCATGTTTTAATTTAAATTAATAAATATATATTTTTTAGATTTCTTAGTAAGTCTCTTTAAGTCTTTATAAATAAGTCTTTTTATTAAGTAACAGAAGCTGATTCTGAGCTGAGCCTAGCTATTCAAAGCTCAAAGCTTAAACAGGCGAACAGCTGATCCCTCTAAAGCTCGCCCGGCTCGCCCGTTTGCCATGTCTAATGACTCTGGTTGATGAGGTCAACGCTTGTGGTCCCAATGGGGCGGTCGCTCTTTTAACTAGGGATGTTGAAATTTCAATTATCAGAAGCCATTTCAGTAATATTGAAATTTCACTCCAAAAAGTCGTTACAATTTCATTACATCACGTGATCTTAGTGGGTCCTAACCTTAAACTTTAATTGGTTAAAGTAGACCAAAATCTGCCTTAAAATAGTTAGTAAATCTTAAAAAAGTCTAGTGTGTTTTTTGCCTTACAAATCCAAAAATCCGTTACATGCAATCTTGCCCAAAAATAGTGAAATTTCATGAAATTGAAATTACAATATGCAACCCTACTTTTAACAGCAAAAGTTGTGGGCCTGGTATCCGCAGGGAGCCTCGTCCCGCAGTGGTGGCCCACTTCCTCAGGCATTCCGATATAGCAGGCCAATGAGGCCTCATTTCTGAATTCTTGGCAGGGCGACTGCGGGCCCAAAGACATCTCTTTGCCTTCAGGATAGAGTTTGTAACCAGAAGATCCGCCTCACTGGGTCAGCAAGACTAAACCCATCCAGTATTTGGACCGCCGCAGTGAAGTTGGGCTATTGTCTCGGGGCAAGTCAATCCAAGCAGAATACTTTCAGAAAGAAGGCAGTCTGCTTGGATAATCAACGCCTTTCCTTGATTCCTACATTACGTATGTATTATGATCTGATTGTATATGAGACGACTGTAATAGAATATATAGTTCTCAGTAAACCAGCTCATATATTTCAGTTTCTTTTATATAACTGTTACTTTTGAATGGATTCTTACATAGCTAATCTTCTTATAAAAGAGATTTCATAAGAGGATTATTCTTACAAAAATAGTCTTTTGATCCAATACTCACAAGTTAAATAAGTTACTGTGATAGTCTAACTATAAGTATATTTTCATGGATTTCTGAGTATAGTATAACACATGAAAATATCTGTATATCCCATAGAATAATATAAGAAATAATTCTTATGGTACCAACTGCTCTAAGAAGTTTCTTCCAGGATGGCCTGGCTCTTGGCTGTTATAACTTTATAAATTAAGTTATATATTTCTAAATTAAATCTGAAAGAATACTCATATTCTCTTAATTACTATAGAATTTATATTTTATTAATATTTAAGAGATTAATAATAAAAGCTGCTTATCTTTAATAATTTAGTCTTCGGCTGCAAGCCTCTACTTCTTATACTTAGAAATTATAAATATAATATTACTACTATTAATAATAACTGCGCGATAACATTAAGCAGAACTAAGACTATACAGATTCTAATTATATAATAAATATTTTTTTATAAATATATTATTGCTATCTATTCTACCAGCCTCTGGTTAATAGAATTTACTTATATATAATAGATCTTCTTTTATTCCTTTCTAAACTCCTAAAAGAAAATTTTTATTAATATTAGTATTTGTGGTGTCTCCAGGATTGAAGACCTAGTATTATTTATAGAAAGACTCGGCTGTTCTTCACAGTAAAAAGCTGGTAATAGGTCTTATATTAGCAATAAAATAAATTTCTATACTATAGAATTATTATTATATATTATATCTGCCGGTTGGTTATCAGAAAATATTAATAGAGAATTCTGTTTTTCTTAAGATCTAGATAACAGTTCCAGAACTAGCTGCTTCTAGTAAGAAAGATTTAGCTTTTTTTTAAATTGCTTATAATCTAACTTCTTCTCTAATTTTTCTTATTTTTTCTGGATCTTTATAAATTAATTAATATAATTATTCAAGTCTAAACTACTAAGGCTGCCAATATCCGAAGAATTTCTATTCCTAATTTCTAGAGATTATGGCTGTGATGGATGATTAGTATATATCTAATTTTCAGGACTATTATCTAGAAATAGATTTTCTACTATTAGTCTATTATCTAAGTCTTATACAAGCAGGATTATTTTAGATGAAATTTTTATATAATAGTTATAGATATCTACTTCTTCCAGGACGGTAGAAAAAGATATAGAATATAAAAAGACAGTTACTAAATCAGAATATATTAATTTATCTTATATATTTTTATTCTAAAATAAATAATCTAATATATTTTAATCCAAGGGCTCGGTGCTCAGATATTCTAACTTTATAAAATTATAATTCTCAGATTTATAGTTTTCTTGTTCTATTAAATATAACTGATATTTATATCTTTAAATATTCTGTATTTTTTTTGTTTAATAATTTTCTATTTTCTTTCGGCCTTTAATACCTGCTAATAGAATAGAATATATTATTTTTTATTTTATTAAACTCCCCACTTCTGAAACTATTTTTTTTAATAAATAGTATTCTGGATAGAGCTGCTAGCAGAACAGATTAATAATTATTAAATAAACTATTTTTTTAATAAATAATAATAACTAAGAGATATTCCGGAAAATCTTTTTAATCTAATTACTACTAGTAGATCTAGATAGTACAGATCTTCTGAAGAAAAAAAAATAAATATAATAATAAATCTAAAAATTAATAATTATATTAGTAATTCTAATATTATCTGTCGGCTGGCCAGAGTGGCACTAAGTCTAAAAGGGAAGGCGGTCTAGTACCACTAGACCAAAAATAGAGATATAATCTTTCCTAAGCAGAAATAAGTAGGTCTGGTCAAGTAAGATATCTGGTCAGATAATACTAATTCTAATTAGAAAACTAGATATTAAGATAATAAAGATAAATATAATTAATAAACTAGTTAAAGAAAAGCAAACCATCTTTCTAGATAAAAAATAAATAGATTCTAAGATAGAAAGTAAATAGAATAGCTTAATTTATTTAGAAAGAATCAGCTAGAAATAAAAAAATCTTATTTATATTTAATTTACTAATAATCTAGATTATTAATTTTTAATTATTAGATAAAGAAAGTGGGGTTAAAAGTAGAATTAAAAATAAAATTAAAAATAATAATTAATTAAAATAATAATTATAATATTAAGAAATATAAGAATTTATATATAAAAGAGTCTGGTCTATGTTTTTTCTTCTAAGCTGGAAATTCTATATAATTTATATAAAAAATTGTCAAATCCTAGGATCGCTCCCCTGTCCCAGTTAGCTTAGCCCCGTTTGCTATACGTACCGTCGAACTACGTTGAGGTGGTATCGACTGATGACTATCTGAGAGACAACTAGGTCGTGGATAAGAGAAGAGAAATAGGACTGAATAATACCACGTAACTATTTATAAGTAAGTGTGGATGAGCGTTCTGTAGCTAAGCTTCCAAATATATGGTTACTTAAAGATAGTAGTATTGAATACAAAGAATAGAACTAACTAAGTATATAAGCGAGTGTTCTTATATATTCTATCCTCTGTATACTATATTATATACCATCGGGTCTGCCGTATACTAGTATGATAATTATAAACCATGAGGATATGCTGTATATCATATATTTATCCATATACTATAGTCACGTGGTGTGAGGCCGTTCCGGGCGTCATATTAGTAATCTGTAATTATACTAAATAATAGTTTAGTTTTGCCCGAGCGCTGTTTTTATTAGTGTTTTCTGCCTGGCGAGTCCGCCTTATTAATAGATTAATTAACAGAGGTCTATAATATTACTTCTTCTTCTTTGAGATTTCTTGTTCTCAAGAAATATAAAGATGTATATTTTTTTATATATATTAGCTGGGTTCTTCAGTTTCTTTCTTTTAGAATGGGTCATCATACCTCCACGTAATCACTATAAGAAGCGTTGCTATTAAACTGACCGGATTATTCATAATAATATCCAGATTAAATTTTCTTATATCTAGTATAATTTCCATGGTTTTCCTTGTTTCATAGATTCTAAAAACTAAAATTGTGCGGCCTGCACTCGTCGCAGCTGTAAGTACGAGAAATATTTCCACAGTAATTCTGAGTAGAATAAACTTCAATGTAATAAAGAGAAAATAGCTCGAGAGATTAAAAAGACTGAAGAACAGATTAAACAGTTATTTATAAAAATAAAATATCTGTAAAAGTATTGAAAGTTCCTTAAGAATTATGGTGGTCGGATGCTGGATCATAACTTGAATATACTGGATTTATTGGATAGTAAGGATTCTCCAAGCGCCGAGAATCTTCGGAAGCTGAAATATTTAATTAATAAGTATAATACTACTTAATTTACTGCTGTATTAGATAATCTTAATCTGACTCAGTTAGTTAATTCTTCTTTCTTCTGGATAAATCTTGATTTATCTATTGGTAGTACTTTTCCATAAGCCGGTAACAGCCTATTAAATTCTTAATAGATTTCCATGTATTTTCTGAGATATCATAATCTTTTTATTTAACTAAGTAATATGACTTGCTGCTAATCTTCTTATAGTCTAGAATTCTTTCAACTTCATATTTTTATTTAATGTCATTATTAATTTCTATATTTTCTGCGATTCTAGCGTTCTTTGGTGCGGGTTCTAATAATAAGATATAAAATACTGAATGAATTCTGTTTATTAATTTTAATAATCTTAACTTATAATTAACTGGTCCTTTCTTTTCTTTAATAATAAATAATTCTAGTTTGTGGTGGTCGAGCTTCTGGCTTAATTATTTTATCTTAATATTTTTATAAAATAGAAATACTTTTTCTTTTCTTTTTAGATCAGGTTCCTTTCCATATCAGTAATTATAGTAAATCTTGCTCCGTAAATTCATAAATTCAATATCTCAGGATAGCTGAGCATATATGTATCCAGTGAATGTAATAATATCTTCAGCTATATCAGTAACTAGCTGTTTTCTTAATAGCATTTCCAAGAATCTTGGGTGGTAACTGTAATTCGCATAAAATAGTAAGACTCCAATTGTTGAATAGTTAGCATTATTATATAAAAACTATGCTATCAGTAATAAATCTATCTAATTATTTTGTTAGTAATTAATATAATATCTTAAATATTATTTAATTATCTGGTTAATTCTTTCTGTTTATCTGTTTATCTGAGGATGATAAGCTGTTGTTATTTATTTTTTAATTTTTATAAGATTTATAAGTAATCTCCAGAATTTTGAAATAAATAACTTATTTCTGTCTGATATAATATACTTTAATATCTTGTGATTAGTAATAATATTTTTTAGAAATAGTTCTGCTATCTATATTACTGTTATTATCGTCTTGCTTGGTACAAGATGGATATATTTAGTAAAGTAATTAGTAATAACTGTGACAGTATTATATTCTTTTAATTTAGATAATAATCTGATAAAGTTAATTATTATTTATTTTTATAATTATTATAGTATTTTTTATATTTATATTTATTCATAGGGTTGGTGTCTCGCGGGCTTGTCTTTAATATATATCTTATATTATTTAATATAATCGCGTATCTTCTGCCTGAGGTTTGGAATATAATAATTTCTAGTAATTAATTTTATAATTTTCTTAACTTCTAGATGGCCTTTAAGTAATTTATTATAGTATATAGCCACAATTTCTGTTCTTATACTGGTTGGTACAAAGATTAGTCTGTAAAAGTAGACTAATTCTTTTTTATTAATAGTAATTTTTTTTAATAAATTTTTACTTATTTTCTGAAGTATCTTATCATCCTTAGTAGCATCAGCTAGTTATTTAGTCAGATTACTGCTAATCTCTAGTATTACTGTAAGATTAGTTTTATTGTAGCTGATTAATCTATTCTTATTTTATTTTAAAATAGCTGGTTTAATAGCCTTTTCTTCTAACTTATAATCTAGTCTATAATTTAATATATCTATATATCCATTCTCTGTTCTCTTATAGTATATAATATAAAAGTTATATTATAATAAAACTTCTGTCTATCTTGCCTGCCTTCTAGTCAACTTTTTAGTTATTATAAAGTAGATCAAGTTTTTATAATCTGTTTTTATAGTAATAATATATTTTACTTTTTTAAGATAGATTTTCTATTACTTAAATACTACTATTATAGCTAGCAGTTCTTTATTATAGATATTATAATTAAGTTCCGCCTGAACTAACTTTCTTAAATAAAATATAATTAGTCTAAATTTTCTGTTGTCTCCTGGCTGCGTTATATGCATGCTAATAACATAGTCTGATATATCAGTTTTAATAGTAGTTTTCTTTTCTAGATCGTACTGCACTAGTACTGGTAATATAATAAGTTAGTATTTAATATCTTTAAATGTATATTATTATAATTCTTTTTATTTATACTCTTGCGTCTTTTTCATGAGCTTGAATAATGATATTATATAGATAGTATATCTATCCATGAATTATTAATAATAATTAACTAATTTAATAAATTACTGAAGCTCTTTCAGATTTTTAGATTAAGATTAATTCCAGATAACTTATACTTTAGTTTACTTTATATAAACTTTCTCTGTAAATATTCAGTATCCTAGGAATTCTATTTCCTGTATATAGAATTTATACTTCTTCAGTTTGCATCATAATTAATATAATTATAGTTTGTATAATATAAGTTTTATATACCTGATATATTCATTCTTATTTTTCGAGAAGACCAAGATATCGTCTAAGTAAATAATTATAAATTTATTAAAGTATTCTTCTAATATCTTATTAATAAATTATTGAAATATTGCGGGTGCGTTTATTAATCTAAATAATATAATTAAATATTTAAAATATCTGTATTTTATTTTAAATACAGTTTTCCATTCTTCTCCTTCCGTGATATATATATAATAATATATATCTATAATATTAAGTTTAATAAACTATTTCGCCCCTCGTATCTTATCCTGGATTTCTGAGATCAAGGGTAGCGGGTAATAATCTTTAATTATAAATATATTAAATAATTAATAGTCTATATATAATTATAAGATTCTATTCTTTTTGGCTGTGAATAGGACTCCATATTCTATAGATAACTTAGATAATTTAATATTATTTTTTATTAATTAATTATTAATATAATTTTATAATATCTGTGATTTCTTTTCTGATATTAAATATATCTTTCTGTATTCTAGGATTTTTTCTTTCTGAAGAGAAATAACGTAATTATACTTTCTATACTAAGATAATTTAGATTATTCCAGCTGTTTAAATAAATTCTTGAATCTCTTATATTACAGTAGAATATATAGATTATTTCTAATTATAACTTAGAGTTCTTATAATTTTTTTAATTCTGTATTATTATACTTAGATCTTTACTCATTCTGAATCTCTTAATCTGTATTATTAAATCTAGATTCTTGGATCTGGCTTCCTAGCCCCGTAGCCTGATATATATAATTCTAATCTCTATTAATACTGTTTAGGCATAGCTTATAGTATTTTTATAATATATCCAGTACTTATTCTAGTAAATATATTAGCTTATTAATCTGTAATGGCTTTATTACTATTAATATTTATTCTATAATTTCTGAGATGCTACTTTTCTTTGAGTTTCTTATAATACCTGGTATATTAGACTTCTATAATATTTTTAATTTTTTAATAAATTACTTAGTCCTTGCTTCAGTCTTATACTGTGTAGTGGGCTGTACAAATCCAGATTCTATATTTAGTTCTTGCTATTATTATCTTGGATAATTATAATTTATAAATTAAAGACTATCAGTTCTTTAATTAATCTGTGGATTATAATTCCTGAGCCATAGAATTCCTAATATAATATTATACTGTTCTAATAATATTACATTGAAATCTATATATTTAAAATAATTTATTACTGTCATAGGTACGGTTCCTGATTTAATTATTAATATAAAAGTTCCCAGGTTCTCTTTATTTAATTCTATAATTAATTCCAGTTTCATCTTTTACTTTCCTAATATTTTCAGTTATTATATAAATCGTGGATGTATATAATTCCCAGTTATATCAGAGTCTACCAGCATTTAAACTGTCTAATCTAATACAATTACCTGGACTTTTATATATCTTCCTAATTCAGTAGCCGCCAATTACTGTTCTAGCTAATTAAATTTATTTTATTTAAATAATTTTCTTAGAAATCTTGATCCTTTAATCTTTGTAGTGTAATATGCCATACACTGGTTGTTGTAACATACTAGCTAATATATAAATTCATAATATGGGTGCTGTTGGTACCTTATATATAAGTAATTTAAATTATAATACAGATAATATTCTTATTTAATTTTAATTATATTTAGTACTTCAGGTCTGTACCCTGCAATATACTTCTAGTTATAGTATATGGAATATATATTAATATAGTATATGATCTAAGAAAGCTTGTCATGCTTCTTATATCTAGGATTTTCTTTAAAGTATATACACATGTATTCTAGATTATTATATTATAGGTATACTCTGAATACTTTCTTCTTTTAACTAACTGTGTATAGTTACTGATAATAATTCTTATTATTATATCTGTAGTAATTATATATTCTTAGATAAATAGAATATCTTATTAGATATTCTTTCTACATCTTATTCTATATTTTCCAATATCTGAGATTCCAATATGGGCAGTGCTGTATGAATTTCTTTAATTCTATACAGAATTATACCAGATTTATTTGATATTTTATAATAACTTTATTTAATTAATATATAATATTATCTTTATCTGGTTCTTGATTTTCCTTATTGCTGTCTTATTACATCGGACAGTTTTTACTATTTTCTAATAAAGATTTTTTCAGAATATCTGATATATTAATAGATCTCTTCTTACTGGATTTAAAGCTTTCTATTTAAGTACCGTACTCTTTATCCAGAAGATTAAACTTATTTTAAACTATATTAGAATATTTATTTTTTAGAGCTGGCTTATCACTGTTAATCTCTACTAGCTAATTAAATAATTTGTAGAGTTGGTAGATCTTTTATTATTCTGGTAGTACTGTTAGCTTATTTATTATAATCTGTTATCTTAATTAATCTTAGTATATCCTGCTAACTGGTATTAATAATTATTCTTACTGTGTAGCTCGTAGCTTCTTACTACTTTATAATAATACTGTGGATTCTATCCAGATTTCTGTTAATCTGATACTAGTATTATAAACTTCTCTAGTCTCTTTACTTAGTTCTGACTGATCTTCATCTATTACTCTTAATTATTTCTGAGGCTGTTATTATTATTATTTATAATTCTTTAACTAGTAATCTGCCTTGCTGCAGTTAAAATATAAGTAGTCTTTCTTATATCTTTTAAGTTTCTTCTTAGATACTTTATTTTATCAAGTCTGATACTGCGTTGCATCCAGCTTTATTAGTTTTAATCTGTAGAAATCTTTGTATTCTAAACTTCTAGACTGTACTAATTATTTATTATTAGCTTAATAGCTCTGTTGGCTGTTTTAATAAGATATAGATTTACTAGTTTATTAGTCTTTCTTTTATTTTATATTATACTTATATAACTTATTGTCAATTTTGACTGCCGCTGTAATTATCCATTATAATATTTCTGATTATTCTTACTAGATAAGTTTCTCTTAGATCTCCATCTTGAGTCTTTTCTTAAATTATATAATATATATATTCTTGTTCCAGTCCAGGTAACTGATAACTTATAAGAACTCAGAAATATACTTAGATACTAATCCAGTTTACTTAAGTTACTATAATTTTTGTTCAGTATTACATACTGCATTGATATCTCTGAATATTTATTCAAGATATTCTTTAAATCTGGTATAACTAGTAAAAATTCTTTTAGTATTATTATTTTATTCGCCTACTGGCTTTTCTTGGTAATTATAGATATATAGTTTAAACCAATTAAATACCATCCCAGTTAAATAGGTGGATATAAAGAAAATCTTATTAATTTTATTTCTGAGCTTCTTTTTATTTATATTAAAATATAAATTTAACTGAGTTAAGAAAGCCCTAAGTCTTAATCAGTTATTATTAAACAGTTCTAGTAGTTAGATTTTGACAGATTTAACTACCAAGTAACCCTCGAGTAACTGATTTCTTTACTTCAAGATAATAATACTTTCTTATAACTAATTAACTATATCTATTAATTTCTATATTATTAGATTCTATTATTACCCTTCTTCTTGGGCACTGGAGCCCTGCTGCAGAGTACGTGGCGAGCTTAAGATAATTAATATAATAAATAGTTATAACAGTAAATATTTATACTAACTGATATTTAATATATTAAATTCTAGAATTGCTTCTCTATCCCAGTTAGCTTAGCCCCGTTTGCTATATGTACTGTTGAACTATGTTGAGGTGGTATCGACTGATGACTATCTGAGAGACAACTAGATTATAGATAAGAAAAGAGAAGTAGAACTGAATAATACTGTATAATTATTTATAAATAAATATGGACGAGCGTTCTGTAGCTAAGCTTCTAAATATATAGTTACTTAAAGATAGTAGTATTAAGTATAAAGAACAGAACTAACTAAGTATATAAGTAAGTATCTTTATATATTCTATTCTTTATATACTATATTATATACCATCGAGTCTGCTGTATACCAGTATAGTAGTTATAGACTATGAGGGTATGCCGTATACCGTATGTTTATTTATATACTATAATCACATGGTGTGAGGCTGTTCCGGGCGTCGTGTTGGCAATCCGCGATTATACTAAATAATAGTTTGGTTTTGCCCGAGCGCTGCCCTTATCGGCGCTTTCTGCCTGGCGAGTCCGCCTTACTAGTAGGTTAACTAGCAGGGGTCCGTAACAAAAATATAATTAATCTGGATTTTTCCAGATTTATTAATTATTAATAATTTAATAAAAATTAAATTAATAATAAAATAAGTTTACCAGCTGATACACCTTTCTAGGTTTGTATTTATATAAAACTGTTAATTTAACTGGTTTGTATTATTTGATTCTATTTAAATCAGATATTTAATATTTTTTATATTTAAATATCAAATAAATTTTTAAAATTTTTAGTTAACAAGTTATTTAGTAAGCCTGTCAGCTAGTATCTGATTAATTAAAATTTATTTTATTTTGATTTTATATTATTAATTTATTATTTTAACTAATTTTGATGAATGTCAACATGTTTTAGTTTTAAATAATAAGATAAATTATTATTCGTAAGAATTTATATTATTTATATATTATTATAAATACTATAAACAGATTATTCGGGATTGAATTTAATAATTTTAAAAATTTAGATTTACTAGAGAAATTACTTACTGGCTTAGATTAGAGATAAAAGTTTAATCTCTATAATAAATAATATTACTATTTTTTACTTTCAAGATATCTAATTAATTAATTTATTAAAAAGTTTATTAATATAGGTTTCTAAGCTTATTTTATTTATATTATCTATAAATATTATATTACTAGTTATTTAAAAAAATAGATTTATTTATATATTTTATAATATTTTATTATTTGAATATTTAATACAAAGATATCTTAATCTATAGAAATAAGAAATCATATAATTTACAGCATTTTAATACTTTGAAAGTAGATTTAATAGATATTTACTGAATATTTATACTGTTTTTATGATATCTGGTCTTGATATAATAGCTGTATATAATAAAAAACCAATTTTTTACTAATATAATTTAATTTGATAAGAATTTATATGTATATTTGTTTTATTTACTTATTTTTGAATATTTATAATATATAGTATTTTTAGTAGTTTCTACTTATATTAAATTGATGACTAATTTTTTTAATATATATTATTTGTGATATCCATAATTTTTAATTTTTTCAGTTATAAAAAATATTAATATTTAAGAATTTTGTTACATTATCTATTTTCTTTATATTATATACATGAGTCAGTTCATTTTTAAAATATTCAAATATTCTTTGATTTTTTAATGAGAAATAATGATTATATTATCAATAAAAATAATTAATGTTAAATAATTATTTATAAAGATATAGAAATCTTTATTTACTAATTATAATTTTAGTTTAATTAGAATTTCTTTTATTACTTATTACCAGAGTAAAGATAATTTCTGTAATCTATATAAAATCTTAAATAATTTAGATATCTTTCTCTTAGCTGTAAAACCAGGAGAAAATAATATATAAATTTCTTTATATAATAAGTTATTTAGAAAGATATTCACTGTATTTAATTAATATATTTTAAAATTAAATATTGTAATTAATATAAATATTTGTTACGGATCCCTGCTAGTTAACCTACTAGTAAGGCGGACTCGCCAGGCAGAAAGCGCCGATAAGGGCAGCGCTCAAGCAAAATCAAATTATTATTTAGTATAATTAAGAATTACTAATATAATACCTGGAACGGCCACACATCACGAGATTATTTACCATCGAATCTACCATCAGAGGTATACACAGGGTATATAGAAATCTTAGAATTAATTATTAATTTACTCTGAATAATATATAATATAGTATATAGAGAATAGAATATATAAGAATACTTTTTTATATATTTAATTAATTCTGTTTTTTATATTTAATATAACTATCTTTAAGTAATTATATATTTGAAAATTTAGTTATAAAATACTCATTTATATTTACTTATAAATAATTATATAGTATTATTCAGTTTTATTTCTTTTTTTTTATTTATAATCTAGTTATTTCTTAGATAGTCATCAGTTACTACCATCTCGATACAGTTCGATAGTGTATATATTAACAAGACTAAGCTAACTGGAATAAAAAAGTAATTTTAGAATTTAATATATTAAATATTAATTAATATAAA
>JACVQR010000054.1:0-22357 GCA_019827475.1 Penicillium cf. chrysogenum
GAAACAGCTTTCATGTGATCTAGGAGCAGATAGTTTGGAGATGTGACGGGACACGGAGTAACCAGGCTAAATGTGAATACCACCCTAGATACGCGCAGATCTTCAATTAAGCACGAGAGGTCACACCTGAATGGTTCGAGGCTCAATATTATACATGACATCGTCGGCAGCGGAGCGCTATCTGTATCGGAGGGGCCGCTGGCTGCAGCAAGTGTGCTACCCGAGTTTCTTCAATCATTGACCACTAACTAGCATCGCAATAACTATCCACCAAACAGGCTGAGATAATTATTGCATGGCTGGCCGAGAGGCTTTGTCCAATTAAAGTACGTGCCCTTGCCAAGACGGTCGGAAGCATCCAATAATATGCCTACAATCAAGTATTCTTTGTTTGCCGATGACACTTCAAGCGTTAGGGTCAGGATCGTGAATGTGGCACAGGTCTGGTCTCATAAATGGTCCAATTTCAAAGAAGCCACCAAGGTTCTTTATCTAGCAAACAAAGAGAACCAACGTTGTGAATTGACTATATAATTCCGTCCCCTCACCCACTCTTTACTATGGGCATCTATAATAAACAATATTTCCCGACTTCATCAGTCCCAATCACCAGCAATGACAGAAAACACCCCCTTGTGGGCGATTGAGGAAGGTTCATCTTCGCAATCACAGATACCACGTCCACCAGTTGAAAAGCGACGGAATGTCTCTCTTGCTTGCATAGAGTGTCGCCAAAAGCGAATCAAGGTTAGAACATAATGAATCATTTATATCCTAATGCTGACAGGATCTAGTGTTCTGGTACAACTCCATGTGCGAACTGTACCGCGAAAGGTTGCCAATGTTTCTACGGCAGTGATCGCAGACGCAAAGCTCATAGCATTGAGTCGTCTATGTTGCATCAAGCACTGCTCTACACCGTGGTCAAACTCCGCTCTGGAAACCCGGATACCGTGAGGTCATTCGTTTTACAGATCCGAGCCTTGCAAAGCGCTCGAGATGGAACGAGTTTTCTCCTTAGTGAGAGCAGACAGGATGATCAGGCTGTCTAATGTCGGATGATAGCTGGGCAAAGATGAAGGGAAGATGAAGGATTTGCCATAAAGTATAAATACGGTAGGGGTGGAAGAGGGGTGGAAAAGGTGGTGGAAAAGTGAGGAGAACAAACTGCGGCAATAGCGCTTTAGTGCCATTTCAATAATGTAATGAATACTTGACTTGCTGAGCGCCAAGAGATGCAGCCACCCAATCGCCCCAACGAGGCGACCATATTCCTGAATACACGTAGCTAGACATGGATGCACGGAATATGCATGCAATGACTCGCATACATTGAACCCACAGAATCGAGAACACGTTGCAAGTCTTCCTTGCTCTTGCACGCATAAAACAGCATCACTTCTCTTGCGCCTTGAATTATGAGGCTCATAAAACTTTCCCCTCGTACTTTTGTAGGACATCCGCTCTAATATACTATTCGAGCAGGAGGTGTGCAAAGCTGTAACAATCGGCCGTAGTACTTTCCTGGCACATCTTCTGGAAAAGATAACTATAAATATGTCAGAATCTCTTGCTATTCCCGTCACCACACCAGCAAAATTTGGCTTCCTCAATTGGCGGTCCTCTGACTATCAGAACTCAACGCAGGCATCTCATCATGTCTCCCAGCACCCAAAGCCCTTCAAATGCAAGCCAATGTGTTGCACCTTCATCAGTTGACAGCGATGGCCTTAAGAAATTTCTTAAACTAGTTAGTATGCTGGCTTCAAGTCCTGAATCCCAAACCATGTCCGCCATTCTTGGAGAAATCGCCTACCAGCGGGAACAAGTCCACGCTAGAGACAAAGAGTTGAAGAAAGCCCAAGACCAAGTGCTCGATCTAGAGGAGAGAAAGCGAGTCACTATCGAGGAAATGTTTGCCGCCAATGAGGGCGAAAAGGCAAAGCAAAAAGACGCTCTTGACCGCGTCGAGTCACTTCGTGCATCAGTTAACCAGAAAGACAAACGTCTTGCCGAATACTCCAAAGAAGTACAAGGTCTCCGCCAGCAGGTAGACAGCATCAAGTCATCATACTCATTAGAACTCGACAAAGTTTCTCAATCAGCGAAGGACATCAGCACACTCCAACAGAATTTAGAAGAGAAAGACAAGACGATTGACAGGATGAAGGCTGCTGGATCAAGTCTAAAATCAATGTTTTCATCAGCGCAGAAGAAGATAGAAGAGCTGGAAGCTGAAAAAGCCTGTTTGGATCAAGCACTACAAGCGAGCCAAGGCCAACTCCAAACCCTACAAAGCTTTACTGTTCAGCAATTGGAGCTAGACGAAAATTCAATGTGAGCTGCATTGTGCGCATTTGGCAACGTTCGTATGCTAATTGATCTCACCCAGAATGGCCAGCTTTTCAGATCTATGGGTCTTTGCTTCAAGCGAGGTATTCGCCATTTTGAGAGAGGACCTTGATGAGGAAGTCTTGAAGGTATGCCTCTGTCTGAACCCCAACCCGCTTTATAACCATATCCACTCATCGTTCGACCAAAAGGACAAATCGATCTGGGACAAGCTTCGAAAAGAAAATACTAAAATTGCAGAAAATAATATTCCTCTGGTACCTTCAAACTCTCTCGAGGCTAAAGGAATGCGTCTAGCTATGACAATGGCCTTTCTGTCGAGGGAACTTTGCAAATACATTTTCCAGCCTAATTACCTTTTTCCGGATGATTCTGAGATCCGGGGAGTCCTCAGTCACCTCGCTGAGAATAATACCGAGAAGGAAAGTTTCTGCCGACGTGTTCTTCTCTCGATTGATCACAGTGCCGAGGAAAAAATTCGCCAGACAAGGATACAGACGGTGATCCGCAATGTATCGTCATACTTGTGGGCATTGCTTTCACAGACCCAGCATGATTCGATTCGCATAAGTATAGAGAAAATTGTCCAAAAAGCGGCTGGATTTTGGCTTCCCATCCAACGAGCTCAGCAGAGATATGAGACAGAGTTTGAGCTGGCTGATTTCGAGATTGCCGACTGTGAGCCTTTCCATTTCCCCGGAGATAGTGCGCTCCCAGATAGGCAGGATCAGGGTGCTCGAGACATGAACGTTCTCACTGTGTTCCCTTGTATCACGCTGGTCAAAGATGGCGATCGTGATCCCTTAACCCACCTTATTCAATTGAGGAGCTCACAGAAGCTTTTTGTGGCAGCAGAGCATGAGGCTAGTCAAATGACAACTAGCTTCGTCGTCCCCAGGAGGTCATCGACCCGCTCTAGACGGAAGTCTATCGCTCATAACACTGATCGACCAAACGGCGCCTCTTTTTTAGGAGGAAAATCGCCACAGCCGTGAGATGTTGGTTGTGGAACTGACTACGGTGCTCGTCTACGGGATTCCACCATTAGTATTACTGGTGACTGTTGAGGAAATGGCGAACAGAGATCAAGGATTAGTTGCGTACATATTTTGTTGCGTGTGTTTAATGTTGTTCTAATTGCATGACCTTCATTAACTGTATAGCCATACCCTCTTGGACGACTCACACTCTTCCTCTGTTGTTTGGACCTGCTCTGGGAGAGCCGTAATCGTTGAGGAATGCGAGACCGATTTTCTTTTGTAGTATTTGGAAACTCTCGGACGCAATGAATCAGAATAGAAGAGAAGGGACCATAAACAGATAGTCAGCGTCTTTCTCGGTCTGAGGAGTTCCAACGACCCTTTATACCTGCCTACCGCCCCCTGCCTCTTCTGAGCGTTTTGAGCAGGTTGGATTGAGAAGAGTCAGGTGACAAAGCGCAGCCTGCCGATACGAAGATCCACCGACTTATCCACAACGAAAATCACGGAGGAGTTACGCGCAAGGCCGACGGTGTATGCGGCAATTCTCGAAATTGGATCAGAGCGTTTCATATTCGAGAAAGTCCACGGTTTGCCTCTCCAGAAGGGGGCCATGGCGAAGGGATCGTCTCCAAATGGTTGTTCAACGTGAGAATCAGCGTCCAGTCGGATGAGGCATCATGCGCAATTCTGTGGCTGAAAAAAATACAAGGGAAAGCTCACGCTTGGCATATATTGTGAAGAGACGGCTAAAGACCCCTTGGGATGTGCGGCCGCTCATTAAAGAAAGAAACTGGCAGAGAACAGGGAACAGGCGAAGAGGAGAACTTGAAGGTGGTTCAAATTCCAGTTATGCCATATTGGTGGAATTGTAGTCTCTTTTATGACGGCGGAGGCCCGGAAGATGGTATCCTTCTTCTACCAAGGGTAGACAATAAGTTTGAGCACCTCCTTTGGCTACCGCCTTTCTCAAGGATACACCGCCTACTTAGATCGTCCTAGAATAGCCATGCCGACTATAATTGAAGGTATTTGATTGGCGAGATTAGGGATAGGAGAGGAGGGGTGTTCAAACTTATGCACTGTTACCCAAGTGTATGAAGTAATGTAATCATGCGATGCGATGTGCTGTCCTTCGCCATGACCGAAACATTCCCCGTCTCCATTCATCACGTGTACCACTAGTATCATTGTCATTTCATACATCTTTATCGGTTATCGGCTTAATGAAGTCCATGAATATTGACTCAGCTACAAACATGCACTAATTCAGCCTCAGGTTTCAAATTGCTAGGAGCTTGCCACATATTCCAAATGACATCATGTGATATAAAGTTACACCAAATTAGAGCATCCCAGGAAGGTGTATAAAGCTCTGCCAGATTAAAATCGAGTAGAGTAGGTTTGGCGATGTTAATCCAAACGGATATAGAGAACCGACCATTTCCATCACTATCTTTAAATAGAGCGGAGTAAATGCCACGAAATGCTCAAAAGGGAGAGTTTTCCGCATCTAAAGGATACAATGGACCCCATCAGGTTGCGAAGAATACGCGGGCTTTTATACTATGTGTTCTGTACGGCCATCAACAGGTTCTTGGCAAGGTTCATTACGGGACTTTTCAACTCCTAGGAGCAGAGCGCGCCTGCAGCGCTAGTATGACAATGGTATGTCACGGGACATCAGCGCTAGTAATTTAGCGTCCGCTTTTCATAAATAAATATTCGGCCACCAGCCTCAGCGAGGATCCAATTTGTTCAGTTACACCCGACAACATCGAGCTGAGGGAACGGCATTATTTAATGGATAAACTTATTTGCGCACAACCCCTGTTAGAGGCATTATCTCAATATCTTGAATTGAAGGATGTCTTTTCATTGCAGCGAGTGAGCAAGTCTTTTAATAGCGCATTTTCCAGCAGTGTCTTCGGCCTAGGAAGTGGGTATTCATGTTTTCGCAGATTTTTGGACCATCCTGGAGCTTTTCGACGAGTGTTGCGATGTGGAGCTGTCGTTACGGGGCCGTTGGTGTTCCAGTACTTCGCCAAACAATATGTGGACGATGTTGAGATTGACATTCTGGTTTCTTATGACCAGAGCCATACTGTTACACAACATCTTCAACAATCTGAAGGATACGAGATGGTCGATGAAGAGTGTTCTCCTTTCACAGAGACTTTGAAGGTGTGTCCCGTTTTCTCTAGCGTGGATGCAGATTCTAATCTATTAGGTGTCGAGATTCAAAAAAGAGAGAAAGACCGTCCGTGTATCGGCTATACGCAATTTGACGCCTCTTGCCTTCTTCCTGACCCATGAGCGAACAACTGCTTGTTTCAATTTCCTGACAGAGGATTACGGATATTGCTTGTTTCCAATGTCAATGAGGCGGAAGTTGGACTATCGGGTGTGTCCTGTCCTGGAAGAGATAGAATATGGCTGGCTTCCTGAACCACAGGATGGATGGACCTTTTATGCTGATTTCCCACATGATGGTGTGACGGTATCTGATCATTATGCAATGGTTCCTGTTGATATGGAAATCAGAACGGATCGGTGGATAGGGGACCGGTTTACCTGGAAAGTCAAGTTGTTCACTGACAGTCCGGCAGAAGGTGTTGAAAAGCGTGAATACGCCTTTTTTGTTAAGTCACAAAGTGTTCACCTGGGAAGCTGGAATGAAACAGAACAATGATTAGGGGTTTGAAGTTACTGCTCCTATCGAATCATCGCAGTCATGCTCTCCATCCACGCACTTCACAAATGGGGGACAGAATGAGCAATTGATTTGGTTAGCTATCTCAAACATTTACATGGACTTTGAACTTTCCTGTTGGCGGAGTTCTCTTGTCATTGTTACTATATCCTGGAGCTCCATGAGAGATCAACCCTGACCCCTCGCAATAGAAGGCATATGCAAGGTCTTACTGTAATGATTTGTTTGAAGTCTCTATGGAAGATAGTGGTATTTCCTCACTGCCTTTGACGCTTCGAACCCACGGTCTCTCGAGTTTTGACTGCATCTCCGCTCGGCAAAACCTCCACTTGTTTCCGTAAGGCGGCCGCTTCTTTACTCAATGCCTCTATAGTACCAATCATTTCTATATACTTTCGCTGCATTCCCTGATTCCATAGGTCCTGATCCTTCAACGACTTTGCATCAAGTCTGAAGCGTATCAGTGTTGGGATTCTGGTCCTGTCTTCGGGGGAAACCTACTGCACCCGTTCATCCAATCTATAATCAAGCCGTTAGCATGCGATATCTCATAAGGCAACAGTTTCAGACTCACTCGGCCATACATTCGATCATTTTCACCATTGACTCTGTGGAATCCTCAGGTTTCAAGAACTTTATGGATCTGCCTCCACCCGAGATCCGTTCCTTGGTCTGTTCATTCTCGCTTTGTCCCCGAGTTCCCTCTTCATCACTGCATCTATCAGCACAATAGAACCACGGCAGATCCATCGTCTGGAAACATTAGCTTTAATAATTTTTTCAGTGCTTCTATTCGAGTATTGTGTCTTCTCCCGAATATCGTAGTTGGGAACCCAGGAGGACCGGCTAGGATATTGACAGCTGAGATGACATATACTGAAAGGAACCATGTACTGTATGGGCTCCAAGGAGACACGGCACATGTACACTAGGACATGTATTGGTAGGTCAGTGATAGCTGCCGTTTCGGCTTAGCCGCCGGGCATTAATGGATTGTGTGTGTGTTGACTTAAAGGCTGTCTTCCTTCTTAGTACCCCATGTATGGCAGGCTCGACCGAGGGTTCATGGTTGCTCTGGTATTCCTGCTGGTAGGGAAGGCATAATGCACATTATATTTGTCCCATTGCTTGCGTTCACATCATTGGCTTGTTATATTATTGGATCCAAGCTCCTTATATTATACCATGTACCCACCTCTGAATACATGTATGATGCCTTTGTTGCTTCATTACTCTT
Organism: Penicillium cf. chrysogenum; assembly: GCA_019827475.1. Classification (NCBI taxonomy): domain Eukaryota; kingdom Fungi; phylum Ascomycota; class Eurotiomycetes; order Eurotiales; family Aspergillaceae; genus Penicillium; species Penicillium cf. chrysogenum. The sequence continues at coordinate 7,283 of JACVQR010000054.1, forward strand.
TACTCATAGGCCTGGGTTGTTCCACAATCTGTGGCAGGTAAATGGTGATGTATTGTGGCAGGCTGTGCTACCGTTCACCGCGTAGTAGCTGTGCCAAAAGTTCGTGCATGATGAACTATTCGGGGACAGTTGATCTTTGTTAGCGTACCAGGTGCCATAGTCGTTGGTCACAGAGAGATCCAGTTGCTCCTGAGCCTCAAGTGTACGGTTCAGCCGGAAACTACGGGAAATAGAGAAATTCGAGATATTGAGTGCAAGAACGGAATCGTTGAATATGGTGAAACACCCCCCAGCTCCTTGACAGTGCGGTCCAACCCAGGTCTCGATTTTGAGCGGAGAGGAAAGTTTCTGGAATAAGTCAGCAGGAGACTAGTAATCGTGGCACTATGGCATGGATTACGTCTATCGCAGTCCGGGGGGTGTTGGTTGACGCCGATAGAGGATTTGCTGCGGCAGCACCCAGAAGGACGGCGATGGTTGCCGACCTCATGAGCAGTGGGTTAGATAGAATGAGCGAATTAATTTGGAAGGAAATTTCGTAAGGAGCCCCAGCGTTGCCGCTATGATTTAGCAAATGAAGGTTTTCTTCTGAATTTGTGAAGGATCCGTTCTATTTCTATTCATTCCGGCCATGGCTTCGAATCCAGCTCCCTCAGTAATCTGCAGCTTGCAGTCCAACAACCTTCGAGGAAGTGCAAAATTCCTTCCAAACCCGCTATACCTGATAGGGGTTACCCGGCCCTGATCCCCCATTCTTACCGGCACGACTATCCAGCAGTGATTGCACCACCTTTTTATGCCCTATGTATTGCAACACGAAGTCTCGGGTCAAGCAGCGATGTCGCGAGATCTTCCCTCAATTTCAAGGCCATTACTTTGGAAAACAAGTTGATTATGGGAGAAGCTGAACCTTGGATCTTTCGTATATAACAACTATTCTATATACTAGATACTATATACACCTATATTGTTAATTCAATTCTATTCTACTAAATTACATTCTTATTCTTTGGGGAGTTAACTGTCCTACTAGTGGGCGACTTTTTTCCAATTACCGCCGGTCCACAGAAGCCCCCTTTCCCAGCCCCACCTCTGCAGAGGCCAAGCGATGTCCAGGCTAAAGGGTTCTATACGGCCTTCAACAAAACGATTGAATTGAATACCATCACGAGACAGCATAAGGTGGACAACATCAATGTCCGTTTCTGTAAAGTTAGATGGGTAAATGAAATCGTCCATCCCATCCATCTCGTAGCTAAGCAGAAGTTTCGAAAGTTAATTCAAAGAATTCCAGAGGTGATTGAAGAGGGGTGATTAAAGAGTGGTGATTGAGAGAGTGGTCAGTGACGTCTTCGTCGAATCAGCTAGACTAGCGCTGTAGACTTGACTGTACCACCTGCAAAGGTACATCTCTGCCTTGTAAAGTGGTATATTTTGGACTTTCTACCGTATCCTGACTCATAATCTTGTCTTCATAACAGATATTCAACCCAAGCGTCGAAATAATGCGTCCTGGAACACCTTTCGTCCTTGGACTACCCCCGTCAGCATCCGTATGTAGATTTTCCGCAATATTTGCTGTCATTTCTTAATTCCAAGATACACTAAAGAGTGGCCCTCACTCTTGGCAATCGCGCATGACATGTAACAATTCTATTGTCTGTCTAGTTTGTCTTGAAATTATTCTACCTCAAATGATTAAAAAAGGCTGTTTATCAACGCTGCCTTACATACAAAACTCATCTTTAATTAGCAACCCCCAATTCGATATTCTTAGCTTTATCTCACCTTTCAAATTGAGCAAGTTCAGCGAAATGTTAACCAGTTTATGTGCGCACCCGCGATTCCTTGCCGGCCCTCATTTATATGACCGTGACAGGGCGTCTTCAATCGAAAATACAAGGATATTCAACCATCGCAAGGCATCCACTTACTGAGCCTGGTGGTGAATGAGGCAGTTCATGCGGGTGTGTTTATCATCCGAGTAGCTTGAACATACCCCCTATGCAATCTCCTAGGACCTAGTCTATTGTATCGTAATCTCCTTGACCATTGATATAAAAGCTACAGTTTACCCGAGCTTGTTCTCTCCTATCCCTGTTTTCTACAATCTGGATAGCGATGAGCTTTGGAATCCAAATAAATCAATGGACTCTCCTCCTTCTCCGTCTCAATCTGGACGAGCCAACAAAAGAAAACGTGCATCTCCAGATCAGTTTGTTATCCCCGTTGGCATGCCAGGGAGATCGGAACAGGTGATAGATTCTTTGGGACGAGCATCACGGGGCGAGACAAGCGTTAGGTTTCTCTTTCACCTCTTATGGCCGGCTCTAACCAAACATTCCAGACAATTCCGGCCGGTGCAGCCTGTTCTTTGACTAGAAACATGTCTCAGATTCTACAAAGCCATCCTTCTTTAAAGTCGTCCTCTGCCGTCGACCTTCTCGACCTCTATCTGTGTCTGTGGGAGTGCTACACGATCAAGTCGGCCGGCAGAATACGCTTGGAAGAGGAACGTCGCTTCCTGCAAGACTCAAACAAATGGTTGGTGAGAGAAAACGAAAAGCTTCAAGAGTACTGCAATCATCAAGAACTGCTGCTGTGGGATCATCGTCAGGCCTTTGTCTCTGTACACCAGGGTGTTCTCGGAACACTACAGAACAGTGACAGACCCTCGCGTCAGATAAGTGAGCTACAATGGGACCGTGCAGGAGCAAATTGAAATAAGCAATCTTCGTCTAACCAAATTCTCGGGTACTGTATAATAGCACAAAAACGTGGTCTGACCGGTCTTGTATGTCGACATAGTTCAACGGGTGGAGTATGTGTGGGGCGGGCATTCCCCACACCTCACCAATGTACATATTACAGCCCAAGAATACCCACAGCCTCCACGATATTCCCCCAAAACGACTGTCCCCATTCCAGCACCCCCTGGATGAGCTAAGAGCTCCGACTATTCCCTCCAATTCAGACTGGTGGCTTGAGTATGTACATAAAAGACCATGGTTAAGGAGTAATAAATGTCCCCTGGACCCAGTTTACTTGCAAAGGATCCCTGTCCCGGCGGTATAGGTATTGTAGGTGTCGCCACAAGTCATTTGATGTTCCCACGGCAATATATCGACGGCTTTCGCTTTCCATGTCGTACACGATGGTGCGACTATATTCATATTAATGGCGATAATTTATTAATTTTAAGTAGAGTTATACTGACACCCAAAAACGACAGCCAGATCCTCCACCAGAGAACTGATATCGATGGCGGAAATTTCGGTAAATTGTGTCAGCGACATGTCGAACCTCAATAGCCATAATAACCGGATAGTCCCAGTGCCGTATCGCCGAATTTGTGAGGAGATATGTGAGGTTTGACCACTCAAGACGCCCATCTATTTCTCCATAGTCTGTCACCATATTCACACGCACTGATCCACCGGCCCGAAGAAGGAGATATATCGACCAATGGTTGTCGGACCCATCCGTTGCGGCACCGGTGTGAACCACAACTCTTATGTGACTAATAGGCCGGGCATCTGCTAGCACTTGATTTTCATTCAAATTTACCATATTTCCATGAACTCAAGTTGGTCAGGTATGGAGGAGGAAAGGCAGTACAACTACATTGCTCAGCTATCATTTTGGAGGGGTTGGGAGACTCCGGACTATCTATTATCCGAGGCGGTAGATCATGTGCGTTAGAGCGATCGAGACCATCGTTTTCTATTCCTTTCTTGCTCTGTCTACCCCGCCTTCTAATGTCTGATGCCACTATGTCTGTTCAATTAGACAATCACCAGTCAATCATTAACTATTGCCGCTCTTGTCCAGAGGATCAGCTTACTGGAGGCTTGAGGTCTGGTAACCAGGTCGTTAAGCTACCAGATTGTGACTTGGTAGTCAAGTTCGGCCCGTTTGTCTCCTCCTATGAGGCAAAGAATCAGCAAAAAGCATACGGCATAATTAATCCAGATATCGTTATAGTCCCCTCGGTTCATAAATTTTTTGTGGACGATGAGGGTTGGGGCTACATAATATCGGATTTTATTCAGGGCAAGATTATCGAACCTCTCTCAGACTCTCACATTCACAGACTCGCCCACATTCTTGAGTATTTTCGCTCTATTACCGCCAATAGGGCTGGTAGCCTGTGTGGTGGCCCTTCAGTTGGCTTGCTCTTCCCAGATACAAATGATCTGACCATTAGCAATGTTCAGCAAGTGGAAGAATGGTTTAACAGCCGACTTTTTCCCGGAGATGGTAAGGTTCATTTTGATCCTACCCCACTGGTGCTCTGTCATTTAGACATAGCCCCCCGAAATGTTATCTGGTTGGATGATGGCCGTGTCTGTTTACTAGACTGGGCATCAGCAGGATTTTATCCGAGGCTGTTGGAATTTGCTAGTCTATTCTTTCAAGAATATCGTTTTAGCGAGATGCTTCTGAAAGCAGTCGGTTTTGACTACGGTCGTGATAAAGAAGAACAGCAGAGGATCTGCCAGGCATTGTATAACAATGAAAGGTACTCCTTGTAAGTCAGAACCGACCAGAACTGTTTATCTTTGTCAAAATTCTGACTCGGAAAATAGTCGTTCGCGGGATATACGAGAAGGGTCTTGGCACGATGAAACAGCTGGTTGCATCTTTCCTCTTCCATTACTTCCGGAACCGCAAAAACTTCCGACTTGACGAGGAGGAAATGGTACTGGTGAATTATGGGAATGGGGTAGCATTGATTGACTTCCTGTGGATACGTTACTAGTGATCGCCGCACCAATTGTGGAATTACTGCTGATTTGGAGTGGCGAAATCCATTTACGAGTTTGTGCAACAATCAATCAACAGCACTGGGCAATCGAAGCGAAAGTTACGTGATGAAGAGGGGGGGTTTTCCATGGCTTTGAAAGAAGGAATGGTGCGATGACAACTTTGCATTCGCAGGACCTCTACCTAATCATGGACATGCACTTGACTTTATTGTAAGCCTACCCCCCTTCCATTAAGTACTGACAATACTAACTGTCGTAGTCCTACTATATAAAGTTGACACTTGGGTAGTATTTCTGTGGGCTCTTGTCAATACCAACGGAGATCTAGAATTCCACAAGGGCCACTTCTCAACTTGGATGCGCATGCCATGGCAGTTTTGAATGAGACTTACTCTACCCAGCCCAGCATATAGCAATAGGCTATAGGCGATCCTTCTTGTCAGACCGCCAAATCTTCATTTTGATGGAAGAGATGTTGCGTAGGAGAAAATAAGGTAGTGGTAGCCGTGGACGAGCTCGCTATGTCCAGGCAGTAGTAGATGATTTCATTTACCCCGACCCCTCGCAGAGTTGATTTAACCACTAGACCAAAATACGAATCCGTACCCAGCCTAGTGGGTTGTGGTTTAGAATCCAACTCGCAGAGCGATATGCAGGCTACAGCAACTATATATATCCCGTATATGTACATATATCGTGTCCCACTTCCTGAAAACGAACTTAGAGCCTCGTTAAGGCCTATCCTGGCCTAGTTGCCGTTCCCATTGTTAGGCTGCCCTCACGGCGCACGACTGCGAAACCTCTGTGACGCCTCTATGTCCAGGTAGTAGTAGTAGTAGTAGTAGTAGTAGTATTCATTTACACTGAGCGATATGCAGTATACGACGACTATATATCCGGGTATGTACATATAGATTGGTCCACTTTCTGACATGAACTTAGAGCCTCGTCACGGCCTACCGTGGCCAATTGCCGCTTCCATTGTTAGGCTGCCCTCATGGCGCGGCTATAGTGGAATTGCGGATGAGACGGATACGAAGTATCCGGTTTTGGCTGCATCTCTGTTAGGAACCGCGAGAATGCGGGCAAAGCAGAGGCTAAGAATCTGGACAGTGACTGAGTGACAGATGCAGTTTTGTTCAGAGTTCGTTTGATTGAGCGTTGGCTTGTCTTATTCTCGAGATGGAACGGTGACGGTTTATTGTGAAAACGAAGATGAAGATCTTCAATTGCGAGTACGGGGTTGGCGGGAAGAAAAGGTTCTTGCACTGGAGGAGTCGGTTGCGGTATAGATGTGACAGGTCGCTGGAGGACGGAAGCATACGTTGTTTGTTGGTTTTGGGGCGAGAAAGTGATGGACGGTATCGTTTGATGAGGCTGGGGAGAGTGGGCTGTTGGATGTTGGAGGTTGTTGAGGCTCTGGGTCTATTATGGCGGGTAGCGGATTGGAACGGCAGTCCAGGTTGGTGTTCAACCGTTCCTTCGCTGTAGTAGATGTAATCGGCGTGGATTGAGTTTGAGTCTTTGTACTGGAGTCGTCTGTAGTTTGTGTACTGGAATCGGCGGTAGGAGCTGACCGTTTAGGGGAGGAGAATGCGGTGGTTGAGGGGGAGGGGTTTGTTGAGAGTTCCGAGGTGGTGTTTCAAATCGCACGAGATTATCTGCCATATGCAGTCTTCCTCGTGTAGTTGTTGCACTTCCTAGAACGGGGTGCATTGGAAGGTGGATAAGTGCTTGGTCGATTGGCAGGCAAAACAGCATGCCACATTGCTGACCCCTGAAGGTCGGTAATAGAAGCCATTCTGGGCCAGTTGGAGCGGAGTGGCCCCAGCAAGCACTATTCCTTGGAACGAACGAGCTCGGGCTGTGATGGTGGAGTAGTCGTAGGTGATTGAGACGAGAAAGTAATCCTCATCGTGAGAATCATCCTCGGCGAGAGAAAAGTCCTCAACGTTGGGGTATTCGGGTGAGATTGCGGGGTTTGCGGCTTCGAGGATGGGAGATGGGCGACGGGCTGGGGGCTCTGGAAGCTGAGGGTTCAGCCCTACCCGCTGGCTTCTCGTGGTCATCCCCATGGTCTCCGCAGGTACAGACGCGCCTTGTTCTCTACAGTAGCGACCGCTCAATGGAGTACAGTAGCCCCCCGATACAGTAGCGACCGGTCCGAATACTACCTCTATGTCCAGGTTGGATCGAAATCAGGTTCACCACTTACGCACACGGATTTCTTCCAGAACCCTCTTCGAAACACGCTAATCTCTATTTGACCTAGCTCAAATTCAATGGCCGAAATGTATTGAACTGAAACACGCGCGCCTTGCGCGCATCAGCCGCCACAACGGTTCCAAAGTCGCGCGCCATGAGGGCAGCCTAACAACAGAAGCGACAACTAGGCCACGATAGGCCTTAACGAGGCTCTAAGTTCGTTTTCAGGAAGTGGGACACGATATATGTACATATGCGGGATATATATAGTACGGGTACCCACTGTAGACGAACCGCGATGCCGTGGGTTTTGGTGTTCGTGACTGCTCGTAGGATGGTGTGGATAATCTGTTGTCCAGACTTGTTCCCTGGGTTCTGGATTGCTTGTAAATCTGACATACTATCGCTGAGGGTGGTCGCGGATTTGACCCGTGTGTCCATTGATCTTCGATGTTTGAGGGCAATGTTGTTGATGAGGGTGATCGCCTGCAAGACCCCCAGTGGTTCAGCAGCATGTACTGCCCATCGGTCCATCGGGCCAACCTGGATTTGTAGGCTTTCGGTTGCTTCCGGTGAGTTCTTGTTGAATCCTATGGCTGCTGCGCCGAGATGACCGTTGTGTCCCGAAGCGTCTGAGTAGAGGATGACGTCCGACTTAGACCCTGCCGCCTTCGCCTGCTCTATCGCGGTCTCTCTGTCGGGTTCAATCTCAATCGCCGAGAAGGCCTCAGTTCGCCACGGGGGGAGCGGGGTTGGATCAATCATTTCCAGTTCTTGTAATCTCTCCAAGGACATTGTTTTCAGGGCCTCTGCAAGCGGCAACCGCGCGTATGACCCAATATATTCGATTCGGAACCCGCCGTTCCTGGAGGTCGTTCTCTTCCATGATCTTTTGAATAGCTCTTTCTTTGTCTCGCTCGAGGTCCAGTCCTCTGTCGGTACGTGGTGCACGACTGCCCCGAATCGCGGTTTAACCAGCTCAGTCTCGTTACCCAGTTCGCGTAGCCATTCGTTATTTTCGCGCGCCGCCTCAGCTGACGCCGTGTCTTTGAATCTGATCACGTATCCGGTCTTCGTAGTGCCGATTCCTGCAACCTGTACATCCTGGGTAAAAGGAACGTTCAACAACGCTGTTCTGATAAGGTTATTCGCTTCGGCAATGGGCAAGTATCGACCAAATCCGCTCGCTATTCTTTCCATTTCGGGAGCGTCTATCCGCGTTTAACCTCCTCGGTTTTGGTCGATTCGATGAGCGTGGTCTGGTGGTGGAAGATGCCTTTCAGCTCGTCGATGAGCTTCCACACCTCCCGGGTGGTGGCCCTGCCGGAACTCTCCTCGGGTGCATAGTTCTCATTATGCCGTCCTCTCTTTCTTGTGATTTGCGTTGGGATGTTGGTCACCCTAGGCTGGAAAATCCTCGACCGAGAAATTGGTCTCCTGGATGTTTGTGGGTGTGGCCTCGGGAGGCCCCGCAGGTGGGTCCGCCATCGGTCTGGGGTTAGGTCCCTCGGTACACAAACCACAAATTTTATATCCCAATAATACCAACCACGAGCTCCAGCGATTCGCCTCGGATGATGTCTTTAATACCGATTATATGTTGCGCAGTTCGTACACTTCCTAACAATTACCGGACGGGTACCTCAGACATACCGGTCCAATACAGTAGGTAGGTAGGTAGACTTCATTTACCCTGACCCCTCGCTGAAATGCGATATGCAGGCTACAGCAACTATATATATCCGTGTACGTACATGTAGAGTGCACCACTTCCTGGAACGAACTTAGAGCCTCGCCAAGGCCTTTCGTGGCCTAATTGCCGTTTACGTTGTCAAGCTGCCCTCGTGGCGCGCGACTTCGGAATCGTTGTGATGCCTCCGCGAAGTCCAATACAGTATCCACCGTCTTGGTCCGCGAGGCGTGATCTATCTGACCTCTCCTCTCTTCCCGAGAGCCTCCCAACAAGCTCGACACGCTATTAAACGCGTCACCGACTTTCCTTCTCAACTCCCGCCGCAACTCCCTCAAATCGGGGCAGTCCCACAGGACGTGTTTCAGAGTTTCTCGGTCACCGCAGACGCATCGGCCATTGTCCTGGAAGTGAAATGCCTTCGCAAACGTCGACAGCCAGCAGTGTCCAGTTCGTAGCTGCGTGAGCAGGTAAGCTCGATTCCTCGGTAAAGGCCCGTAGAGCCGTCTGGTGTACTTGGCAGGTAATGCGTTGTCAATAGTACGGAGATTGCCGCCTTCTCTAGACTCTTTCCATTCCTTCTCCCACTGGACGTAGATATTCTTGCGGACAAAGGCTTTCTCTCGGGACAGCAACGGGCAAAACGGGTGGGTTTTGCCCGGTATGGCTGCCTCTTTGGCCAAACGGTCCGCTGAATCGTTCCCGGGTGCTGCACAATGCCCTGGTATCCATTGGAGACGGATAGTGACCCCGTGGGTCTTGGTGTTTATAGCTGCCTCTAGGATAGCATGGATAATCCGCTGACCAGATTTGTTCCCCGGGGTTTGGATTGCCTGTAGAGCCGACATGCTGCCACTGAGGATAGTAGCTAGCCTAACTTGCTCAGCGTGCAACCTCCGGCGCTCCGAAGCAACTTTGTTAATAATTTCGATGGCGTGCAAGATACCGATCAGTTCAGCGGCATGTACAGACCATCGATCCATAGACCCGACCTGAATCTGTACGGATTCGGACACTTCCAGATTGTTGTCGAGCGTGACGGCTGCGGCCCCTAGATGACCATAACGCCCCGACGCATCCGAATAGACAACAACGTCCGAGATGGACCGAATGGTTTCAGCTCGCTGTGCTGCTATCTCTCTATCTGATACAATCTCGATTTCCGTAAAGGCTTCTGTTCTCCATGGCGGTCGCAGTCTAGGGTAGATCATTTCCAGATCTTGCAACCTTTCCAAATTCATTGTCTTCAGCGCCTGTGCGAGTGGGAATCGAGAATACGACCCGATATTATTCCTCCGTTTCTGGGCGCGTTGTAATGTACTCCATATTGGGTGGTCCCTCGGGAGTGTGTGAAGCCTGGTGATGGTGCTTTGTGCGCGATGGCGCAGTCGGAGATGTGTTGGCAATATGTGGGCTTCAACTTCCATCGTTGAGGTGGCTACTGTTCTGAAAGCCGATAGGATACGAATGAGTGCAGTCCGTTGCACTGTGCGTAGATGCCGTAGGTGAGTCTTGTCTCCGAGTGGGTCGTGCCAGACGGTTGACGCGTAGTCTACTACAGGGGTGACACAGGCCTCATAAAGCTGTCGCATCTGCTCGGGGCGGAGGTGTCGCAGCCCACCGAGTGCAACCTTCGCTTGAGTTGCGCGCTTGATTGCCTGTTGGATGTGTTCCTTCCACCGCAGCTCCTGATCGAAGATCACACCCAGCAGCTTGGCGGTAGTTGTCGGTTTGATCGTCTTGCGTTCATGATTAAGTGGCCGTGAAGCTGTTCGCCCTTCTTCCGAGTTAGGTGAATAAGCTCTGTTTTCTCTGCAGCAAAACGGGAACCAGTTCGTCTGGCCCATGCTTCGATGCGGGGGATGTCTTCGGTCTGGGTCTTGGCAATATTCTCCTCGGCTGATCTACCTACGCGCCATCGAAAATAGTCATCATTGAAGGCCGACGCGCCGCCGTGGAAGGTAACTTCCTGGTCGACCAGGTCTGAGTTGAAGAACGCGAATAGGATTGGCGAGAGGGGAGAGCCTTGCGCTAGCCCGGCGTTCGATAGTGGCGCCACCTCTGTCCTAAAGTCGTCGAAACCAATGTTGGCATGGCGGTCGCTCATGAAGCTCCCGATCCATTTTCTGGCCGCGCTTGGGACTCTCCTGGCTCGAAGCTATTGAAGGCCCCTTTCAGGTCGAAAGCAACGAGTGTCACTACCTTGTGCTGGTTCCATGCTCGATCGATGGCGTTAGATAGAACTAGGAGGGCTTGTTCGGTGGTTCTTCCCGGGCGCCCGCCGAATTGGGTGTCTGGTAATAAGCTGTGGTTCTCGGCAAGATACGATAGCCGTCTAGCCATCACCGCCTCGAGAAGTTTGCCTAGCGTGTTGAGGAGCGATATAGGTCGATAGGCACCCGGGGCTGAGTAGTACGGTTTCCCCGGTTTTCGCAGTACCACGATCCTTGCGCTGCGCCAACGTTTCGGATGGTACCCTAGGCTAATAGATGCGGTGAAGATCCCGGTGATAAACTTCTTGAGATACTTCCACAGGTGTTTCCATACGAGCGACGGTACGCCATCCTCACCTGGTGCAGTGAAACCTTTCATAGCTCGGAGCGTTCGGTTATGGGTTGCCATGGGAGCTCCAGGGGTGTTTGGGTCGGTAGGTCTTCGTATGGGTCATCCATCTCAGGGAAGAAAGTGTTTAAGAAGGCCTGCGCCTTCACCTCATTCTCAATGAATTCGTTGGTACCGTCTTGTAAGGTTGGGATGCAACCCCATGCATCTCGCTGTTTCATGTAGGTGGCAGCCTTCCACAGCTTCCCCTCTCCGGCTTCATCGAGAAATTGTTTCCAATGTGACGCTTTGACTTTCTCGATAGTCCGGGTCCATTCTCATCTTTTCTGTTGCATCTCTCGGAATAGGGTGGCGGATTGGTCGTGGTTTCGCCCGAACTCCGAGCAACTATCCTGCCATTTTCGGCGCAGGCGATTAACGTCGGTCTGCTGGATTTTAAGGCCCGGCGTGAACCACCGTTTAGAGTATGGTGTCGGTCGTAAGTCGGGCGTGAGACTGTCGACTGCCGTCGCAGCCGCCTCCGTGAGCCGTTCAACAGCCTCATCTAGCGCTGGTCTAGTTTTGATTTCCTTCCATGGGCCTATCTGTCGAAGCACTTCCTTGGCGATTTTGTCCCAGTCTGCCCGGCCGTAGGCCTTCTTCGCCTTGGCTGCTGGCCTACGCTGGGCTTGAAGATTCCATTCTGAGTAAGTGGCACGGTGGTCCGAGCCGTAACTTTCATCGTAGAGATGACATTTAACGAGCCGGTCTGGCCGGTCCGTTACGGTCCGGTCAATACTCGAGTTCCTTCCCGGGTCGCTCAGAGACCAGAAGGTCGCTGTTCCTCGAGGGAGACAGCCGTGTAGGCCATAGGTTTGAAAGAAGTTAATTAGTTCGCTTGCATCCTCTACAAACCGCGGATGAATGTGATTGCCGCCCCATGTTGGATGGTGGCGATTAAAGTCTCCGGAAAGCACGATGCTCGTTGTTTTCCGACCGTCCAGAAGAGCGTTTTCTATCGTGTTTTGGATGGCTGTGAGTGTTGCTTCTGCCGACGTCCCATCGGGGCTGTGCATAGGCACGGGTGGGATGTAGACTGAAAAGATAAGAATTTGGTGGTCTGCTGTCCAGATCTTGATTGCTGTAAGGTCTGGGTGGTTGCACGGTATCTGTCGGTGGGAAGAGGTTGACACCCCTCGATTGACGTAGATCAGGCTGCGGAAACGGACAACCTCACTCTCGACGGTCGGTCGGTACAGCCGCCAGGCGCTATGGTTGACGTGTGTTCGACATGTGGTGATGGAGGGTTCCTGGATCAGCAGGACGTCCAGGTTCTGGCTCTGATGGTCGTTGATGAGCGCTTCCATCCCTGGTCCCGATTTCATTATGTTCAACTGTAGTACACGTAGATTCGTTTCTAACATTGGGAGGGGTTGGAGGTCGCGGGGGTCGGACACTGACGGTCACCGGTTGGGTGTTCACCACTGCAGTCGAGGCATCGGGCTCGCACCCCTGGGGGACACCGCTCCCGTTCGTGCTGGCCTGCGCAATGTCCGCACCTCGGTTTCTCCTTGCACGACCATGCCAAATGTCCGAATCGTTGGCAGCGGAAGCATCTCTTCCTCTTGATCTCGCAGCGTTCCACCGTGCCGATGTAACCCTGGCCGACGAGGAGGCCATTGACCAGTAGCCACTCTGCTCCCTCCGCCGAGTCGAACCAAATACCAAGTGATGCAAATTTCCCTAGTTCCTTGTCTTTCTTCTTGAGCCATGCCACCTCCTCAATTCGGAAACCTCGCTCCGTCAGTTCGTCCTCGTCCATGATTTTCTCAATAGCTTGTTGGCTCGCATTTTGCAGGTCGAAATCCTCTGTCGGGGTACGGTGGACGACAACGCCGAATCGTGGCTTGACCAACTTCGTGCTGTTTCCCAGCTCGTTCAACCAGTCGGTGTTGTTGCGGGCCGCTTCGGCCGACGTTGGGTTTTTGAACCGGATCACGTATCCGGTTTTGGTGGTGCCGATCCCCGCAACCTCGGCATATTGTGTGGATGGGGCACTCAATAGCGCCATTCGGATGTGGGTGTTGGCGGAGTCTGTGGGGAGGTATCGGCCAAAGGTGTTTCGGTCACCATTGTGGTTGTCGGTTGGGTCTACCAACAATCGCTGGGTGCTGATTCTGACGCAGTTCTGGTCTTTATCGGGTCGTTGGTGTGTCAGTTGCGGTGGACGAACGCCACCGCTGGCCGCTACTGTGGCCCATGATCTGGTCGGGGCCGCCTGTGGGAGGATTTCGATTTGTGTTCGCAGCGCTCTGACTTCTTCATGAAGATTCTCATTCTGATCGCGAAGGACATTCTGGTCATGCTTGACCTCCTGTAGTTCGGCTTCAGTCGATTCGATGAGCGTGGTTTGGTGGTGGATGATGGTTTTTAGACTGTCGATGAGCCTCCACACCTCTCTGGTGGTGGCCCGGCCCGTGCTTTCCGAGGGCGTGAAGGCATCGCCGCTTCGCGTTCGCTTCCGGCTATCGGGGAGCGAACCGAGCGAACTGGCTGTCACTCTGGGTTGGAAATCTTCAATCGAGAAGCTGGACGTCGATTCTTGGGTGTTTGTGGGGAGGGGCTCGGGAGCCCCCGCGGGGTACACACAGTAATTTTATATCGCAATATTCTCAACCAGAAGGGCAAGTAAAAGTCGTCCACGTTCCCACGGCATCAGATACTACAGTAGTATTCCATCCAATACAGTAGTATTCGAAATCAGCTATACCTCGGCACTTTTTGGTCGTCCAGTCGGTCCCTCTGCTGCATACTGTACTTGGGGGAGCTTGTGAATTTTAATACTTTACACTCATGCTTATTGAGCCAGAGACAGGGGCGGAATATCAATTGAGGTACAATAATAATTCACAGGCAATGTCTCTCATTCCCAATCCTTTGGCTTTATAAACAAAGCATCCGCTGTGATCGCCTCAATCCAATCTTGAGGAACCTTTCCTGGAATCTGGAGAGAACCCTTCAAGTAAACCTTGCGACCTTCAACCCGATCGGGCCATGCTCGAAGAAGTATCGGAGCTGTTGGCGGAACCGAGTGGAGATAAGACGTGTTCAAGTAGGCTGTGACTGCTGATTTGCAACTGTCGGCAAGGATGCGGTCCATCAAGAGGGCAATGTACCCGCCGAACAATTTCCCATTGTAGTAGCACATCTGCTGTGTAGGGCTCAAAAGCAGGAGAGACTCTGCCTCCCACCCGAGAGGATGGAGCTTGAACGTGGGATTATAACCCTTGAACAGTGATCTCATCATCTCAATTTGGGGTTCATCGGAAGCAGGCACAGAGAATGACTTCAGAATGTCAATACAGTACACGGCAAGCTAGCACCTTAGTTTCCATACTCACATGCGTGCGCTTGGCTAAGTTGCTGCCACCATCACAGGAGGGTGCCGGATATTGTTCCGCCTTTGATCGGTAGCCGCGAATGGTTCGAAGAAGAGAGAGCAAGTAATGCCGTTTCATGACTCGATACATTTTCATTGCCGGGCTCGTGAGAATGAAGAGTAGTTGCACACCGCAGATTTCTACGTACCGGCTTGGACTTTTATGCAGAGGTTTTCGCAATGACAACATTCCCAGCTGGTGCAATCAACTTTTCTCATCGCTGGAAAGTGGACCGCCCAGGGCGCAAAATAGTCCGCGCTGGGATTTGTTTGCTAAATCGTTCAACGGGAGAGTGCTCTCGGATGCGTTGAGGAAATGCTGTATATGACCAAGATTTACATCTAAACGCTCCTCGATTAGCCTTCAACGCTCGCTGAGGTCTTAACCACTCTTAACCAGCTCTTCTTAACCGCTCTTCTTAACCGCTCTT
>JACVQR010000054.1:22500-32995 GCA_019827475.1 Penicillium cf. chrysogenum
CTTAACCGCTCTTCTTAACCACTCTTCTTAACACTCTTTACTGCAGCCGAAATGAAGAGACTCGCGACGTTTGGTTTTCTGGAATGCCTAAGCAAATGGTCGTTGCCGTTTTTGTCAATGATGATAATGGTATTTCTAAGTTTATAACCCACAGGACCTATCCTTGGCAAGACCAACCGTGCAGGTGTATCTGTTTTATTCTTCGAGGTCACCAGAAGGGCCGCGTGACCTCTAATCGCCAAAGCCGTGGGCGTACACAGACTTGATGTATGGATGGAGCGAAAAATAGAGTAATTGTTATTCCCTCCGAACTAAAAGGAACCTGCCAACTACCAGCATCGTCGATGCTTTATTCAAGTGGGACCACGCCTGTGCAGCGTGAGTTTTGATTTAGAAGTGGAAAGTGGGACCTTGAGAGTGATGGATATCATTGAGACAGTGACCCTCTATACGATGGCCTTACCCACCGCATGGTATCTATAAAATCTGAACTCGTACCGATGAGGCCGGTCTGGAACCCCGTGAAACCATTGAGTAGTCGCGTAGTTCGATAATTACCTGTCCCCTGAAAGCCAGCACGAAAGGCCAAAGCGTTTTGGTGCCTTAAGCACCGCATACTTGCACTACGGGTGAGTAATTTGGTAGAAACCATCCAGCAGTGCATCCTTTCCAGTTAAGGTAGCATTAGCACAAGCCCGTAGCACTGCTGATTCCCTGGACTAGGGATGGGTTCTTCAACTTTGTTCTTGGCAGCTGTCGCTAGAGAATGACGAGCAGTAGACAACAGGCCGCCGTGAAAAGTCTGCTGTTACAGTACTGTATGCTTTCAGAGAACCCGATCGCTGAGCACACTCTCAGAGCCTGGTATAGCACCAATTGAAATATCTTTCTATAGAGTAGCTGAGCCCTATAAGCTTCGCAAATAAACCATGACATGCCCATGTTTGCGCTGCTCGGCGATGGCATACGCCGTTTGGCCATTAGAATCTTTCAGTCGCTTTTTCACACCACGTCGATTGGCCAATAACTGCACAACCTCATAATGCCCACCAGCCGCTGCCCACCAGAAAGATGTTCTTCCCTGGTCGTCCACCGCATTCACATTTATGTTGGGATGCTCCAATAATATTTTGACAATTTCAACCTTGCCTAGAGCCGACGCAAACATTAGCGCAGTAAAGGAGGAGCAATGGTTTTGGTCATTGATCAGCAAAGATTTTTCGGAGCTGACTAGGAGATGGACAATGTCGACATGCTCCATAATTATTGCGACCTCAAGTGGCGACGTCCCCGATGGGCTTATTTGGTTAATGTCGGCTGAATTCTGCAAGAGAAATTCAACCGCTGCAAACTGTCCTGCGCGACATGCTGACCAGAGCGGCGGAAATGCATCGGTAAATTGAGGGCTAGGGCTCTTATGAAGCCCCGGCTGTCGGAAGAGGACTTTGATCAAGTCTAAGGAGCCATTCGCAGCAGCCTTTGCCAAAGGTGTCTGGCCCAGCTTGTCGGCGCAATTGAGGTCCAGATTTGTTTGCTGCAAGAGGAGCTCAACCAATTTTAGGTCGGAATTGCTCACCGCATACCATATTGCGGTGCGTCCATTCTCATCTTGATAATTAAGGTTGAGGCATGGACTCAAAAGCAAGGCTTCAATGATAAGCAGCCGTTTGTGGATGGGGAGGAAACGGCCGTGTCCTTTGACTGCCAGAAGCAACGGAGTTTCCTGTCGATGGTTGAAACAGTTGACGTCAACTCGAGGATTTCGTACAAGCATTTGGATTGCTCCATAGTCGCCAATTTCTGTCGCTAGGTGCAGTGGGGTTTGGCCATGATGGTCGCAGATGTTGACATTTGTTCGCTCATCAGACAAGAGAAGTTGGAAGACATAAGTTTGGCGACAGGTCAGCGCAACTGAAATGGGCGCAATTCCGTCCAGTGATTGGTTATTGAGATCAACGTTCTGTACATTGAGGAGTCGTTCGACAATTTTGACGCTTCCATGCAGGACTGCGATCGAGAAGGCGCTTTCTCCCAAAGTATTACACTGTATGACTTTCACTGAATGATGGCTTAATAGCAAATCAACAGCGTCTGCGTACCGCAACTGTGTAGCCAGCATGAGAGGTGTAAAGCCAGAATACATTTCGTTGATGTCTGCCTTTTCCCAACCCAGAGAGTGCTGGAGGATGCCTAAGCTTCTATGTTCGATCGCCCAGTGAATTGGCGGGGAATCTTGAAAGTCTATGCAATCAAAGAGGCTCTTTCTGAAGATGACGTTAAATTCTCGAGACGTAAGACACAAAGTTCGAAGGCCTTTCTCGTCGGTAAACTTGCCAACCCAGAGAAGGATTTCCAGTGGAAGTCCCAAAAGCGGCATCTTCGCAGAGGTCGTGGACTTGAGGTGGCACGACTGGTCTAGAGAGTTGGTAGTAACAGGAGGTTCCAAAATGATGAAAATTGAAAATTCGTGACGTGATTTGGAAAGGGGATCTCTAAAATACTAAGCTGTGTGGATGCGGATTCTCATTGCCGGCATCGAGCCACCTGACTCCTAGGAACTTTAGTTGTTGCGCTAGGATCAAGGTTTGGGTACAAAATCGTGAACTATGAATGATGTGTCGTTGACCCTGACGGAAGGCTGCGGGAATGGAGATCTGTTTCCTGGGGTTCAACTATGTGTTCCTGGGAGTGTATGGGCTCTCAGGAATACCCGTATCGCTCCTGGAACCTTGATATCATGCTCCTAGGAGACCTGATAGCGATCCTGGAAGCATTGATCTCCTAGGAATCTTTAAAGGCTTGGATTTTCTGGCTTCCCACGCATAATCTGATGGTAATGTGCTCCTACGCTAGATAAATCCATAATTTTACCAAGAGCAGAATGGATTGCGGTCTACTCTAGATCAGGCCTAGTTACTACTCACGGCCCAGCCCAGGGAAAATTCAGGCCACGTCCTGCCACATTTTGCCAATGCCTGATTTGTCCCACGATGAGCCTTCACATATCATCAAATTTAGATTTCATGCATCAGAACTCATGATGCCAGGACAAAAGGATTGCTGTTTTCTGCGATGCTTTGATTTTCTGTGTCATCTGAACCGGGGATGTTCGTTTTGACAACCAAGGTCCCACGTTTCTCGTATTGCCTCGCAAGTTCATCCGTCGTCTTTCGGATTGGTAATGGGTGGCTCAAGTCCTTTCTCGGTCAGCGTTGTCAACATTAAGGCACTGAAAGAAACAGTGATATTAACACACCAGCTGATTTGCAGATAGCGGCCACCCTTCCGACTTGGAAGTCAGAGTGAAGATCTGGCCGGTCTTCCTTATTCGTATAACAAGCTGAACATCAACATCGCATTGCGTAGAGTATTCGAATGCCTTTTTGAAAAGTGTCTCCTTTCTGCGTTGCACTTTCTGATAAGCCCTCCTCGCGTGACTCGTCTTTTGGCCGTGTTGAAAAGTCGGTGTCGGCGAAGTAGGACTTGTTGACGCGGAATTGCTCATTAGCAGTCTTTATTCTTGGGTTATGGGGGTACTGCGCAATCGAGGAGCGGATATAACTGAGTCGATGCTTTTAATTTATGGGACCATTGGGCGTTCCTTAGGAAAGAATCGAGAAGACAAACGAGGGTCCTCCGTCACATTTTATTCAGTCGCCATTTAAGAGAGTGTAAATCGCCTCGGCCATAGGCAATATCCTCTAAAATGAGGGCGGTCATGTAGGCAATGCGGTTTTTTTTTTTTTCCTTTTTCTTTTTTTTTCTTTGGCTTGGTCCCCCGACCGCTTTTGAGCCCGTTGTGGTCGAACGTATACATCAGTAAAACCAAACATTCCTTCAGCGTCTTGGAACCCAAATATCTGCTCTAGATCTTTCATGGCCCTCTCCTACATCCATATTGCGCCAAACTCCTTTGGGAGCAATAAGGATCTTACATGCAGGCAGAGGACGTGTGTATCAATTTCGAAACACTCTAAATTTCCAGGTCTCTCGTCCCTAGATTGTGACACTTTAATTGTATAGTCTAGAAGTAATAAACGAAGTGTAGGCTTTTAAGCAAACCCTGATTCGAGGCATATTAGCATAGTTGTACATTACGAGACCCCGCAACAACCTGAGTGGGAACACGGCCCGTAGTATTGTAATTAATATTGTACTGAAAATATGGTATTAGTTTGTCATGAAAATCTGCTTCTTACACAGCCACAGGTTGCCCGCACAGCCACTCGTATTTGTATTGCCAAATTTCCATTCTGGTACTATAACGAGTACGTTTCAAAACAATACATATTGGTCGTAAGTATTGAGTTTGATCCGAGCATATGCAGCCATTCATCATTATTGGTTGTTGACTGAATGTGCACATCAAACTCATCGAAGTATACTCTAAATATTCAAGATTTCGACTCAAGTGTACATTCTGTGGGTTGCCACATGGATATTGACACCCACCGGATACAAAATTGCTCAAACAACGGTGTCTATCATCTGAGTGTAAGCAGCTCCGGGCACTTTGGGCTTCTAGGAATAAATAGCTCCTTGTCCTCTACGGCGAGCTCTGGGTCTTCCAATCCCCCTATCAGACACGATGCACTCTCAATCTACTCAATATAAGTGCTTTTCATGTGACTTGTTCCACAAGAAATGCGAAAGATTGACCCAGAACTGTCTTCTCATTGAGGGAGTGCGGTCTGTCTCTTGCGCATTTGCACTTCTTGATCTACTTCGTGGATTCAACCGTGAGCAAAGCTCTACTGTACGCAATTTATTTAGATTTTGCAGTAGTTGCGGCACTTACTGGAGAAGAAATGCTCAAGGTCCCAAGTATCCGCGGGTCTTTGTTCGGATTTCTACGTCAACAGATCAGGATGCGAAAACACTGTTCATCAACGATGGCTCTGTTGTCTAAATCAACTGTAGTATGCATGAACTCCCGACCCAGAATGGTGTAGGACCATTCGGGCTGTATCAATAACAAGTCCTTATCACTTAGGTCTTGGGTTTCATTATCATTTTCCTCATCTGGAAATTCGGTAGACGAGTTTTAGGTTTGACCGAGATTTCTAAGTCGGGGGTCGATAGAATCCAGTTTCATTGCGTTTGAATCACCAGAGTGCTTCACTGCACGCGAGGGATACCTTCGATGGCGCTCGGCGTCGCTCCTTGTATTCTTGATTTGGTGAGGTCGGCACAGCCTCTGGCTTCTTCGGATATTCGATGTGCGCTTCACATGCTGGTCAGAGAGGTTTGAGTGGTTGTCTTTGCCGGCGGGGGTTTCGATCTGCTTGGAAGTCTCCCGGACATAACGTTGTTTGACTGCGCTCAGAGTTCTTCCAGGAAATAAGTCGCGGATACGACTCCATGGCAGTTTCTGAGAGTCTCTCAGCTTCAGTAGTCGACTGTCATCTTCGACGGACCACTTCCTGCGCGTGATAGTATGCCGTGCTTGTACGGTCGTGGCTTGTTGAACAGGATCCCCTATTACTGTGGCGCTTGTTGCAATGATACCGTAAGCGTGCTGTAGCGTTTTTGTTGCAACCTGAAGCACCGCGAGATTTTCTTTGAGAATATCGGCATCGGCGAGATCATCAGAGAACTTGGCCTCAGCAGTGGCCAGGCTGTAAAACCGCTTCAGATATCGGATCGCATTCCCAAGCCCAGCGAGGTTATCTGCATAACTCTCTTCGCTTTCAAATGACGAACCTTCGGCTTTTGGTTGACTCGTTCGTCTTCTGCGTGACTTGGTTGCATTCATGGCGGTTGAATTCAAGCAACGGGGTCGTTTCGGGTAAGAACTGTTTAGGTCTTCCCAGGCACACTTGCTTCCGTTTGCAGTAAGATTCCTGTTGTCATCATCCTCAAAGACGTCGAAGACTCTCGCTGTTCCAGGTCCATCTAGGCCAGTCACGGAGGGAGTACTACTGACTCGAGAGGAAGGATAAAGCGCGACCTCCTGGGGGTAATCGGGGTAATTCTTGGCGGCTGATGCATCGCTTTGATAGACATTAGGCGAAATAGATGGAGAGAGCCGGCCAATTTCCGATGCTAGAGATATTGTATTAACTCAAAAGGTGTTGAAGCAAATGTCAAGAATGTAACCTACCCACGTCCTCTGCCCTGTGCTCTTCTTGTGGCACATTGTTCTCCAAGTTGCAATAACCTCCTTCGCAACTTTCTCCTGAGGCGTTGAGTTCCTCTGTTATAACAACGGTTTGGGTTTCGGAACAAATTGAAGAACACCTTTGCGGGGACTTCGTTGTTGGCGGCTGCCAGAAACTCTGATGATTCAGCGTGACCATGGCGAAAGCAAAGATATTTGAATATAGAAGAGTTGGAGTAGAAGACAGCGAGACAGGATTGAAAGAATATACAAGGCAATCGAGAAAGAAGGTATCCTTGGGACTATTTATATTTCAGGCCTCATTGTCACTTTATGCCCGTGATCGGCACAGTTTTTGGCTCCGTCGTAAGGCAATATGGAAATGAGACCACCTACGTTATCGGTGCAGCTTCTCAGCCCTTTGCTGTGGCCAATTAAACTCGTTCAATCTCGTTGTGGATCGACTGAAGGAAGTGATCCCAGGAACAATAGCATGGTGTTGACCATGTGGCGGGGTGGCGGGCTCCTTGTTCGGAATCATACTGATACCGGTGATTTATTTCTCCACTATGCGTAGCACGGCGCGTGAATGCATTCGAGGCCAATGGCCGGGCACGATAGAATGTTTGCCCGATTGTAGCAGTATACGATGGTCCTGGGATCGAGCCAGCCCCGGATATAGAGAATTGGGACAACAAGCGAATCTATGTTAGGGTTATTGAATGGACGGCGGGACAGAGCCTGCGTGTTGAAGGGAAGAGTGGATGGTGAATTGTAAAGGTGGTGAGATGGTCAATCTCTCACACAAGTTGAAAGACACCGTTGAGCCGACCAACTGGAAGTTTACAGTGTGAAAGTTACTGTAGCAACGGGAGAATGCGCCAATTCCTAGTCATCGCTCCCAGGAGTAGGCAGCAGTGCGGATATCGTCGGAGCTTTTGAAAGAACGATGATGCAAGTTGAGATCAAACAGGCCGATCAGTCTGAGCACTGAGGTGAGCGATCAGGTTGCTCAGTGAGCTGCTTAGGGTCGCTCCGTGAGCTGCTCAGGGCGGCGGGGTGACTAACTCACCCTGTGCTCCGGGAGCCGATCACTTCCCGAGGCGGCAGTTTTACCGTCACCTAGACTACTATTTTCGCCTCTCCAATAAAAGCTTGATGCTGTGGGAGTTCCAAGGGTCACAAAGGTTGCTCTACTGAGTCGACTTTTCCTAGCTAGTCATAACTCTTTGAATACTTCTACCCGCCATCCCATGCTTGCACCCAGACTAGTTAAGCGTGGCATCCGGACAACACATTTATAGTGCTGTGTCGGACTTTACCGCTTGTTACTTCCTTCGGCCGTCTGCAAAAGATGTCTGCAAATATGTTATTTACGGGGGGAAGTCCACAGATGGGACAACAAATCACACCACCATCCTCGCAAATATGTGGTGAAAATGATCTGGCATTCTCAAATGGCATACAAACGCTCTTCCATGACAGCGCCAAACTAAAAGCAAACGATGCTCCTGGCCCTGCCGAGTGGCCTGGCATGGAATTTCATCAAAACCATGGGGGCCTAGTTATTTATCAGGCGTCGCCTCACTCGGTGCAAAAGCACGAAGGCGGCTGTGATGGTCACTATCATGGGCAACCAGGCTGCTCGATTGATCCAGGTTCAATTTATTGCGGATCACGACCTGTGATCTGTTCGCTCGGATATCTGCCTACGTCGGTGCCATCCAACCACCTCCTGCCAGGGCCACCTCCTGAGTATTTTGACTATGCGCCGAGTTTCTTTGGAGCTTGCCTTTTCCCAAACCAAGCGAACATCAATTCTCCCTACCCACGGCCGCTTGAGGCACTGCGCCGCGACAGCCAGAATACTGTTGCGAGACCCTGCCAAGCGTTTGGGCAGCCTGTCAATCTTCTACATAGCTCGCAGGATCCGTCCAATTTGAGCATCGGAGGTGCCCAAACCAACATCACTCGACGGCCGTTCAAATGCGGCGTTCAGGGATGCAAGAGTCATTTCAAACTTCAAAAGACCCTTAACCGTCACCTGGCAAGCCATTCAGGGGAGAGGCCTCATGTCTGCTGGGTACCTGGGTGTCAGCGCAGCTTCTTGCGTCGGGACAACCTAAAAGCACACTATACAACGCACGGGAAACGTAAGGGCCGCAATCGCTATGTGGCTACCCTGGATAGGACAGCATCTGTCTATAATCCTGAATTCTGTGGCCAGCTAACGCCGGAAGGATGGCCACTAGATTACTCTGGCCAAAATTGATCCTGGCGATCGAGATGTACGATGGCACTGAAGTGTCAACTTGCCTGCTATCAAGCACGAGAAGCAACGGGATAGACTTTTGAATACAGTTGGAATTTGTTCTCTCTAAGGCTGTTCTTTTTCGTGTTAACTAACCTACAAATCCCCAACCACAGCCTTGTAACCCTCCATCCGATTTTCTACAAACCGATTTGATATGAGATACATTCAGATGAGCAGAGCCGATACGGAAAACGTTCACCAAGATCAAAGCTATTCGCATTCTTTAGTAATGGCAATGCCATATTAGATTTCAAGGAGACCGAGGCCAACGAGGTCCAGGGACTCGGACAAAGAATATATGTAGGTTAAACGACGATACCCAACAGCTGGGCTACGACAAAGCCAGCAATGTAATTGTGGCTAGAGACCACCCACTTTTGGTTGTTATCGTGTCATATCTACCAGCCACAAATAGCTTTCTGCGAATGGCGGGCCTAGTGACCAGTTGGAGAGATCCCTAGTGTGCAAAAAGATAGGTTTTACGAGTAGGTTGTCTGATTTCCCGATCTGGTCTCCATCTAAAAGTATAGAGGAGCGTTGTAAAGTCAATTCACCGATAGGCCACAACTTCAAGGGATATACCAACTTTCAGGTGGATAGTCCTAGGGTGTTGTAACAAACCGGTCCAGCGTGGGCGACCAGGGGATACAGTTCATTGTACAGATTTGATGCACTTGGAGCTATACCACAGACGGCTTACGCCACAAAGAAGCTAGACGTAGTTCTTCCGCGCGGGTAATACTCCTCAAGACATGAGGAGCAATGGGTTATATAGCAGCGCAACAAGCTCTAGCAATTATAATATACTGGAAGTGTACGTTAGGATCAGCGAGCCCTCTTAGGACCGGTAGCAGGCAAGATATTCTTTTCGGGCTAAGTGGTGAACAGCCGCTCGGGCATAGTGGCCTAGTTAGCGTGTGTCGGGCCGTTCTTTTCACTAGACTTTCCTATCGATCGTGACAGAGTTCTGTCCAGTGTACATATTGGCCCGCTGTTTCGGATGGGAATACGGGGTGCAGATGTGTCCCAGTCGGATGGTATATACATTTGAGGGTTACGTGATTCGTAGGTAAAGTCAGCATCAGGCAAGAGGTATGTAGGCTCCGGGCTGGGTCCGGACCGATATCGGTTGAAGAGAAGCAAAGGTAAATCTATCAATATCAGTCTAGAAATCTAAAGTCAACTGCTCTACACTTTCTGGCCCACCTGCACTTTCTGGCCTTGCCGAGAGCGACATCATATCCGCGGCTGCTTTCAACCCTGGGCGAAGCTCAGCTATTCTCCGATTGGATCTGCTCGTGGTGCCAGAGAACAGCCTGGATGCCAACGGGAAAATTTTGGTTCACAGTAATTCCAGTCTGTCTCCGGACACGCGGGCCGTTCATGGTTTAGCGTATCGGGGATATTGGAATTTGCTCCGGCTACGCACTAGCGACAAGCTATCTTTCTCAGTTTCAACCAAACGATGAACAGCCCAAAACCTCGCCTTTACTTCCTGCCGGTATCGTATCGGGTAATGCGGGTAGTAGGAGCTTCTCAATGCATTTGGTTAGTACCCACAAACTCTGAAATTGTTCGAATATGGCAGTGCTGCGGCAGATCCCGACCGTTTTTATCACCATCAGCACCTAAAAATTGGCCAGGCCTCACGGACTTTTGCCCCCACGCTGGAGCCATGGATCGTCGATCGTACTATGGAGATCGGAAAGTAAAGAGCTCCCTGCCCATTCCCTCGGCCGGCTTGCTCATGGAAAGCCTCACGTTCTTGCTCTGCTACCTAATTTTTTTGGCTAGTCAATCTACTCGGCCATGCTCATGACATGCTTCCACCTATGTGGTGTTGCCTGTACCAAATCCCCAGTCCATGAAGGAGATGGTGGCCGAAAATAGAGCAAGCACTGAATCTCAGGGGTAACATCAAGGGGTCGGTCGGCCGTACGCGCCAATCCAGATCGACCTCAATATCCCTCTGCCCTATCGTCATTTCGCATTTCTATTTGTCTTTGTATCCTTAGAGAACCTTCAGCTCGTAGAAACCTCTTTATTAGATAGGTGTTGGGTTTTACTCGTGTAAGATGCTT
>JACVQR010000054.1:33143-49578 GCA_019827475.1 Penicillium cf. chrysogenum
TATCGTATGACGATATCCTCTACGTCTGGTACAGTATTGCTCCAAGGACGGACTGTATGCATTGTAGACTTATGTGTGCGTTGAAACTGGTGGTCCTATGAACGGTACACTACTCCAGCTCCTAGGAACTCATCTTCGAGCACCACTAACTAATTTTTTTTACAACGAGATTACTTTCAGACGGAAGGTTTGGGGCATACTAGGTATTGGGAAATGCACGTGACTTGATGATCTCGCAGTTCTCTTATCTGAGGGATGTGGCTGGTTATTGCTTGCTGCGCTTGATATGAGGGTTCTGGCTTGGGTCGATCCGATTCCTGGGAAGACGATAATTACACCCCACATAAAACTTGGTCTGCACCAATCTGATTCCTTGTCCTAGAATAGGAGTCATCTCATGGTGGATCTGACGATCTGACGATATCTAATGATGAAATAGATGTGAGGGGGGCATCCATCCGCTCGAACCATCACTAGATGGAGATCACCGCCTTTCATCGCGGCAGTTTTTGGTATTTATAATCCCGCACCTTCCAGGCACACTAAATCATTTCACCCCTCATAAAACCGTACGACTCATGAGCGCTTTTTGGAACCTCCTTGTCATGTCTTTCTGGACGTGAGATCTCATTGCTTCTTCCTGCCTCAAAATCCTTTCTACACGCACCAGCGTTGCGCGTTTCGACGAAATGACCACAATAGAATCACTACCATTTGATATTATATCAATAACTCTCCATACTCTCGATTACCCCGCTCCCAAATCACTTTGTTCCGTCTCTCAGTTTTTCGATTTTGGATGCAACCCCTCCTTTTCAGGAAGTTTCAATCAAGTTTTGACCAAGAAAAAACATCAATCCGGCTGCAAGCATTTGGGAATGCTCTCAAACAAAAACCGTCTCTTTACAAAGCGATCCGCATCATCGATATCATCGAAATACCAACTTTCCGTTCGGCACCGCCAAAATTGCTTGCCTACTCAGTCCAATACTCGCTAAAGCTCCAAATATTTGCGAACTTGCCATCACAGTCGACCAACATACCTTGAAATCACTTCGGAATGCCGAATTCCCATGCCTTCAGAAGTTTGCAGGCAGAGATATATTCAAAAGGAAATACGCTATGCTAGTTGCAGCCGTTAATGCTTAGTCCAGCGTTATTGTCAATCCGTTTACATGGCCTCTACCAGGATAAGGCTCTCGAGTTACCTGGTATACTGAATCTCCGCCACATCAGTCTCACAGGGTGCCATTTAAACCACGAAGCTATCCACAAACTTTTCGAGAACTGCCCATATCTGCAGTCTTTCGCATATACTCAACCTGCAATTTATAGGTTTCGAAAAGGGACCCACATCACTGCAGCTCAGATCACCCAGGCTCTTCACTCTTCTAGAGACAGCCTTGAGAGAATTAGCTTGGAATCCCTTGCGATAATGATTATGATTTTTCTAATGACGATTATTCTGCTTGGGAGTATGATGAGTATATGGCCACCAAGGATGTTGGCTCTGAGCAGTACCTTAGTCCACTCACAGGCTTATCCTCTGATCAGCACCTTGGACCACACACAAGCTTCTCCTCTTTAAGATATTTGTCGGTGGATCAAAGACTTTATCTAGCGAGGCGGCACTGCCTGTTTGCCTAGAAGGGTTGGATCTTAATTTGCAAGAGCCTCTCAGGATGGATATTCTCAGCCACTTGGCTCGCGCCAGTCATACGTTACTGTCACTGAAATCAATTAATTTGACAATTCGTGATTATGATCATGATATTGATGGTGGTGATATTGATCTAATCTATTCGTCGTCTGATATTGATTTCAAGACCGTTGGATTTCATGAGAGAGTCGTCGTGGAATTCTTTGAATAAAGCACTATACCTCCCCTGCCCTCTCCTTTTCTACCAGGCATGAGGAACAAGACCGACCCATTCCAAGATTCCCGCAATCTATTCACATATTCACATAGTCGATATATATCAGAGCTTTGAAGCCAGAGCCACATACATAAAATGAAAATTTAGGAGATATACACGATGTGAGTGCACGATCTGTGGATTACTAGCCTTGGAGTCTGATGTAGAACTACATACCGAGCGATGCGAGAAGCGAGACCATCTTCTGCTTACTTTCACTAGTCCTTTAGCCCTCGCCCCGAAAAACTGTGTACAGCGTGTGTGTGTGTGTGTGTGTGTGTGTTTTTCATTTACCCTGACCCCTCGCAATATTGAAAGCGATATGCAGGATACAACAACTATATATATCCGAGTATGTACATGTAGAGTGATCCACTTCCTGAAAACGAACTTAGAGCCTCGTCAAGGTCTCTCGTGGCCTAATTGCCGCTCCCATTGTTAGGCTGCCCTCGTGGCGCGCGACTGCAAAACCGCTGTGACGCCTCAGCGAAGTCCAGCACGGCATTGACCGTTTTGGCTCGCGAGACGATGTCTGGTTTACCTTTCTCACCTTCGTCTGAGCCTCCCAGCAGGCTCGACACGCTGTTAAACGCGTCCCCGACTTTCCTTTTTAATTCAACCCGCAGCTCCTGTAGATGTGGACATTCCAGCAACACGTGGGTGACTGTCTCTCGTGCACCGCACTCGCATTGATTATCATCACGGAAGCCGAATTTCTTCGCGTAAGTGGATAACCAGTTGTGGCCCGTGCGTAGCTGTGTTAGCAAATATGCTCGGCTCCGGGGCAAACTCCCGTATAATTTTCTGGTGTACCGCGCCGGTAGGGTGCCATCAATCTTCCGTAAGTAAGCACCTTTGGTGCTTGACCTCCACTCCTGCTCCCACTGAACGTAGATCTTCTCGCGGGCAAATGCGTTCTCCCTCGTCAGCAGCGGCCGGAAGGGATGGGTTTTGCCCGGCTGCGCGGCTTCTTTGGCACGTCGATCCGCAGCGTCGTTCCCGGCATTTTCACAATGTCCTGGCATCCACTGAAGGCGGAGAGCGATGTGCCCTGCTTGAACCTCGGCGGCTGCTTGGAGGATTGCATGGACGATCCGTTGCCCCGATCTATTTCTCACGTTCTGGATTGCCTGAAGAGCTGGTCTGCTGTCACAAAGGATTGTTGCTGTTGCGTGCACGTCGTTTCTGACCACTGGCCGTTGGTGGGCCAACTTGAATACCATGCTGATCGCGTAGAAGATGCCAATGAGTTCCGCCACATGAACCGACCACCGTTCCATCGACCCCACCTGGACCTGTTGAGATTCCACCACGTCCTCGTTGTCGTTGAGTGCGACGATAGCGACCCCCAGATGACCTTTGCGACCTGAGGCGTCCGAGTAGACCACAATGTCCGACCTGTCTCTTGCGGCCTCTGCTCTTTCTCTCGCTATCTCTCGGTCCGGTTCAAGCTCGATCTCTGTGAATGCTGCCGTTCGCCATGGTGGCAGTGGTCGCGGGTCTATCATCTCCAGTTCGTTGAGCCTGTCGACGTCCATGGTTTTCAGCGCTTCCGCCAGAGGGAAGCGCGCGTACGATCCTATAATTCACCCAGCAACGCCTCGAACGGGATGAGGGACAGTCGGGGCCGCAGCAGTGTTTCCTTAATTTCTTTCAGTGAGTCTCTGTGCAGACTCACAACCAGAAAGGCGATCACCACCATACTATCTGTCTCGCTAGGGATAACACCCTTCAACTCGAAAAGTGATTCTCGAATATTCCTCTTTCCAAAGTGGCTGCAATCAGGCAAAATGCAATATCTGGAATAACATGGTGTACCTTATAATATCGAGCCACATGCAGACAAAACTGCAGGGCATTTAGATCAACAGCGCCAGTTAGAGGGTGTGAGTGGATAGCTAAGATAACCCTTGACCTTAAGAACGTCTCAATGGCCACTGCAGACTTTCCTTCGGATCTAAGAGCCATCTCCAATGCTATGCAGACGGATTTAGCATGCCACAGATCTAGATGGACACTTGACCATATGCCTGCGTTACTGAATCGGCAGCTATGGTAGACAGCCTCCACTATTTGCCGTAACAAGCTTAAATCATTGACTAAGCCCTGGAAAGCCCTACATGTTCTCTCCAGAGATAGAACAGTGCTGTATGGGCAGAAAGATGCAATATTGAGTATAACTTCCGATGGAAGCCCGGCCAGTCCTGCGAGCGCCTAGTTGGATGGTCTTTCAGCCTTACCACAAAAGGAAAATAAAGAAAAAGAAAGGCTTACCTCGGATCCCGCCATATTGTTCAAATAGATGTTTGGGGCGTCACACACACAGAGAAAGAGAGAGAGAGAGAGAGGCGCAGGAGTAATGAGTAAGTGGCTGCGTGGCTAAATATATGCGAGAGATATCATCGAATGTAGTGTCTTACAAATGTGTAATAAGGGCAAGGGCGTATCAGCACCATGTAGTAAGAGTGATCTATGTGAAGGAGTTGATGGAAGTGGGCCGGGAAAGGAGCACGGATAGCATAAGAGGGGCATCCGCCCCGCACCAAAAGTAATCAGTCGTTCCTGGCATGACCAGTGGCCAATGGCGGATGGTATGTAGCCGCCAGCGAACCGCGCGCTCACAAAGTCAGGTCAGCAAATTTCCTCCTTCTCACCCGAGCGAGTAAAGGGCTCTAAAATTACATAACAGAATCCATAGCTATAAATAAACAAGTTGCCTATCAGGATAAACTCTCTATAGCGTCATTGCAGCCTTCTTTTGAATGCAAACGAGTGACGGTGAAGGCTGCACGTGACGAATGGACCAAGACACGAGAGAACGAAAGAAGGATCTTGCCAGATTGCTAGAAATATCCCTTTGTTTGGTCGGTTTGCACGAAGGATTACTGTACTAATCGTGACTAAGCATTCACCTACACCCGTCCCGCGTGTAGGTGAGCCAATGCCTAAACACAAACCAATGCCTAAACACAAAAACTTCATGCGTTCAAATTCAGACCTATTTTTCAGCCACCACACTATCTATATCTACATATTTAAAGACCTCATCTTCTACATCGAGATAATCTCTACCTCCTGATGCCTCTTCTTTTTCTTTGAGAGCTTGGTTGGCCCGAAGCCAGTAGTCTCGAATCCTTGCGTGCGCACTCTCATTCCCAATGTCCAATTTTGTTTCCTTCGTACAGCGTCGATGAACCCTCGAATTGCCTGCAATTGACGATAATGGGACTTAGAGGCACCCTTTATAATACGCTTTGATCTTTTGACAGGAATTTTGTGGCTTTGCATCTTTTTAATCGTCTGCTTTGCAAGGGCTAGGTCTTGGATAGCCTGCTTGCCGCCATGAATTGCACGGTTTATATGCTTTTGAACCTTCGGAAGGTCTGGTTCGTCGTTTTCGAATATCGTTTGAAGCTTATTCTCAATTTTGGAGAACCTTTGGTCCGAGTTCGGCGGCGAATTCGTGACTGAGCTAAGAATTTCCGCCTCTGGCGAAGGTGTATGACCATAGATCTCAAGCACTGGTTCATCTTCCCAGCCAGGATCAATTTGATCACAGACAATATGTGGATTCCAAGGCCAAATACCAGTATCATAGAATGATGACTTAATAGTTCGTGATTTGAATGTGTCTTTGCGAACTGTTTTAATCAACCGAAGAAAATGCCGTTTATCATCAACATCTCCACCCCATCGGACGATCTCATTATTCTTCTTTCGAAATTTCTGTTTAAGGACCGAGAATGGCTTGCCATCGAGAGGCTGGCACCGATGTGTTAATTTCGGTATAAACCACCAAGGTATGATATTAAGGGATTAGCAAAGGTATTCGAATTCCGGGGTTCCGTGAGAACCATGGTTATCCATAACCAAAACCCTAGGTCTACCTTTGGTAACTCGCTTTTTAGTGGTATAATGGAAATCCAATAGCCATTGAATCGCAGTTTTATCGTCCGTCCAGCCTTTAGCAGTTGGTTTAATGACCTTATAATTGGAAGGGTCATTATCGCCGTCGAACCAATCTTCCATTTGTTCAGAACCACACATTAAAAACCAGGGATGCATAACCCAGCCATCGGCCGAAATGCATTCAATACCAGTGATATTCTGGCCTATTCCACCGGTCGCAATCGTCTCATTTTCACGGGTAGAAGCGACGTTTTCCTTAGTTCCAACGCCTAGCTGAAAGCCAGTTTCATCCCAGTTATAGAGTTCGTGGGCCTGAATTTTATTCTTTTTAAGGAATTGGCCAAAGACCTTATACCAATGAACCAATTCACCATGTAATTCGGCCTCGATTCTCGCTTTTTCCATGGGTTTTTGCGTACGGAGAGTGATATGCGGTGGTAGGCGCGCGATGAATAGGTAGCCGTACATTTTACTAACCTGCCGGTCGGAACCGCAGTGCTGTAAAATGCGATTTGCAGCGCCCTCAATGTCTAAAGCAGTCGGTGGTGTATATACTGAATTAAGCAACTCAATCCAGCGAATCAGGGATCTCTCTTGCGACTGATTTAGTGCTTTGTTGGTGGCTGTACGGCCATTTTTACTAGGCGTGCTGTTACTTCGATTCCGAAGCTTCCACTTTGAGACGCCAAAATGAGAGGCTGCGGCCTGAATACTCTTGAATTGGCCTGATTTATAGCTTCAACGGCATTTGAGAGAAGAATATCTTCTTTTTCGGACGAAATTGGCATAGTTTTGGTGGTAAAAAGTAAGGACAAAAATTGAAGGTTGAAGTTTTTGTGTTTAGGCATTGGTTTGTGTCTAGGCATTGGCTCACCTACACGCGGGACGGGTGTAGGTGAATGCTTAGTCACGATTATAAGGAACTCACCTCGGAGGACACTTCCACCTCATATCGGCGACAGGGGTCTGCATTGATAAGGCGCTCTGGTCCTCTAGACTGATATGTTTGAACCGCTAACAAAAATCGTACTTTGGACGACATGCTCTTCGGGTACTAGTATGACTGGTTGGTTGACTGGTTAACTAACTAGTTAACTAGCTTTTAGTTACCTTACAAGACATCATCAACCGAGATAGTTTACCATCCATGATCGTCATTTTGAGACATTTGGTCTCTTTCTGACAAGCCGAATTTTCATAGATTTGATAGTCCGTAACTGACCCTCTGTGCAAGCAGACTAGAGTTCGAAATGAAGACGGATAATTCCGGTACCACGAGGAAAGATGATGTTGGGTCGAGGTTCTCGAAACTACGATCCCAGCCACTCTGCACAAAACTTCCAAAGTTGTCAACATTTGGACAAGGACTATATTCGGTCGGATATAAATCAGATATTAAACACTCTTAAAGGTTCCTCTTCACGACAAGCTTCTTGAATTGCTGGTCCAATATGCCGCTTGGCGCCTAGCCATCAAGTTTCTCATGATGGAAACTTCATTCCAGCCAATGAAACCTCTTTGGAATATCAAATCGGGACCTACTGTCCAATCAGCCGGCACCTTACGTGATGTCTGAAACGGTACTGGATCATATCGGCCCCGTGGCGGGGCCAATTGAAATATTGTGGAAGAAAATCGCCGTAATTACAGATGCGTGTTCCGGGACACTCAGGTGACGCCAATACTGTTAGTCAATCTCGCAGAAAGCAAGTGATTCTCAGAACCGCGAACTTGCGATCTCAGCGAGACATTCTCCTACAAAACCTCGCTGTGAAATCTCCCAGGTTCGCAGCAGCCTCATCGATGCGACCATAGCCGAGGTGACACGTAATGGCTTCGACACCATCTGCCTGCCGTTAGTCGCGTGATTGACGACAACAAGATTCTGTACAACAAATATATATGATAGATCTGACGTCTATAGAATATTGATTTGAAAGATGCGGGTCCAGAGTTTGCGTTCTTTGGGATACCAATCATGGTTGAACAGGGGAAACGACTGCTCACAGGTGCCGCTCGTGCCGAATCTACGCGACTTGATAATCGTTTTGCGCCAATTCTTCGAGAGGAGAGAGGAGAATAACTGATTTAATTTAGATGTATCAGCCTGGTAATGAAAGGCAATCTACCCCACTGTAACCACAAACCCGGGCAACGAATTCAAACTCATGATGGTTTCCACATGTTGGAAGGTCTGACCATTTTTTTCCCAACGTGAATTGACTCTCTCCATTACCTGCTTTCTCGTCCCGTCACTTAGCAGTTTCGAACATGTACCGAAGCACTG
Organism: Penicillium cf. chrysogenum; assembly: GCA_019827475.1. Taxonomy (NCBI): domain Eukaryota; kingdom Fungi; phylum Ascomycota; class Eurotiomycetes; order Eurotiales; family Aspergillaceae; genus Penicillium; species Penicillium cf. chrysogenum. The sequence continues at coordinate 41,256 of JACVQR010000054.1, forward strand.
CCCGGCATCCCATCTGCGTTCCAGCGCGTCGCAGGTAGTTCTTGGAATGTGGCGGCCACTCGCTCCGGTTGTTTGAACACCACTCAAGATTTTCTGCGCTTGGGACCTTATTGGCCTTGAGACACTCAACGGCAATTCAGAAAATATTCACAAAGCCTCTTCGTAATGACTTGTTGCTTTTGGGGTTCTGTGGCACGTCGGAATCGAGGTGCACGATGATGCAGTCGTTGTCTTCTACCCAAAAGCTGCCATCATCAATTCCTTCCTGTATAAGGTCATGCGTAAGCTCGCCCTGAAAGGTTAAAGAGGTCCTCATTCGGGCGGAAATAAAACCTCCCATGCAGTCGCCGCATGTACACCCGTATCGAAGGCATGTTTTATTAAGCCCCAAAGTGTCCTGTCCAAACGACAGTGAAAGACAGGACAATGCAGCTTCAGAGTTTCCTTCAAAGCGATCCGATTGTTGGTTACCCTGAAAGGACCATATACCTTTCGTGTTCTCATTTTCTCTAACTTCTCCTGTAATACTTCGAGCGGGGTGTACCCATCAATGTCACGAGCAATCATGTCGGCGTGAGGGACATTCTCAAGCAGCCATTGCGTAATTAGGGGCTTGATTTCGCAAGCTGTTAGATGTAGAAGCGTGGCTTCAGAGTTCGTCACTCGATCCCAGCCAATTTTATCATCAGCATGAGTGATGAAGAAAGCCCTGAGCTCTTCATCCGTTAAAGTGAGACTTGCATGATGTAGTGACAACAAGCCACGAAGCCTTTCCATTTTCAGTTCCTTTACTTTAGACCAACTGTCTGCTTCATAAATCATTTCAAGCTCTTCGTTCTCGAGATCTTCCGCGTTACTCCTTCGTCGGTCAAAATCACACGCCTCCGACGAGACTGATGCTGGAGATCGAATGATAATACAAAACAGCGAGATGCTCCAATTCGACGGAACCCGCACGATCGCCAAAAGTCGATAGCACCAGATTGATTTCGATATTTTGTTGTTAAGCGTTCTTCAGCGGATTTGCCCTTGAGCTGCGGCTCGATATCAGCTGTTAGATACCCAGGACTGACTAGAGCGTGAAGTCCATGCTCGCTCGAAAGCCTCGTCGGAACCATAGATAAGATCCGCGTCTTCACCATCTGGTCTTTCATGTTGAAGGAACTTTTTCGCCTTTTCCAATAGTAAAGACACCACTTTCCGTCCGAGTCCTTTCCGACGTAGTTCGAGTGTTGTAACATGAAGCTTCTCAAGTAGGAGAAAAAGGGCCATGATCGATCTCGTTTCCCCATATACCAGTTCCTCTTTGCACTGGGTGGTCTTTGTACTTGGCCTGGACTGTTCCATATCGACCAAAGATATGGAAGGCCACATCGCACGTTTCCTCGCTGGGCTCTTCCATCCTTTCCCAGAACTCAGGGCGAACACCTTCTCGATGAATATACCGGGCTAGAGCGTTGGCGACAGTGACGCCATCGCAGGTGCATTCGGCGACAAAGTTTTTCATCCACTTAGATTCGCTGAATCCTTCATCTGTCAAAAATAGCCGGATTTTAATTGGTCTTGCCGGGTCATCGGAGGTAGTATATTCGTGCTCCTCGATTTCCTGTTCGTCATACGAATCTTCGCTCTCGTTTTCCGTCCGCCATCCTCCCTCATCCTCAGCCGAACGATTGTACTCAGAGTAATCTGCCTCTATTTTGTCCGCAGGAAAATGTCAAGGATGGGCGATACCGCCTCCATCAAGCCTTAGTGTCTCTTATAGGCTATGCAGACACAGATGACTAAGTACGGAGTTTTACCATGGCAACAGTAGGAGAAAAGTCCATGGTTACTAGGGATGAGATTGTAGGCGCTTCTCAGTGACCCAACGTTGATTCGCTCACAGATGAGGTGATCAGAACAAGAAATATGAGTCTGTCATTGCGGATTGAATATCTACCACAATGCCTCAATTTAAGAGGGCCGTGAGGGATTCAACAGTAGCCAACGTTTCTTGTCCGACTCAGCATCCCTTTCTCTCAACACTAATTTTACACATCTCTCTTGCTGGGCATTTTAAAGGCAAAGATATCGCTGCAAATAATTGCGGTAAAAAGAAGACACCGCAAGTGGCACGACTACATACACTTACATCTCAACAACCAGCTATTGTGTGATTATCTTGCCGATGGCTATTAATAAGTCTTTGAAGCACGAGATACGAGTCTCAAAAGAAAACAAAAAGCTGCATTATCGATGTGTTGAGAATTACGCCACTAGGGCCAAGAAACGTATAGACCGCAACCATACAACCGTAAACTTTTGGAAATGCCCTGGGAAAAGAAGACATTACAAAAAAAGCATTCAGCTATAAGCAAAGATTCATATAGGCACGTGTTGTTGAGATATCCAGTAATAATACTTCCATGGTTATATGTACAGGGCTGGGCAGCTCGCTTGTGGAATAGTTATACAATCTCACTACCGCCTTATTATCATTGTGTGCGGATTGATTATCTCGGTCACTATGGGTTCCCATCGATCTGGTCGTTCCCAAGTAGAAGCTGCACCACGCTCGTACGACCACATTCCGTGGCCGCGGACAGAGGCGTCCAGCCCTCATAGTCTTTTGAGTTGATATCCGCCTTCCTAGTCCTAAGAAATAGTTGGACCAACTTCTCAAGCCCATATGCTGCGGCCCAAAATAAAGGTGTCCGACCTTGAGAATCCTTCAAATCCACGTCCACCCCTTCAGTCTCGAGTAATAATTCCACCTCTCTATCGCAGGCATGCAGAGAAGCCCAAAATAATGGCGACCGGCCGTCATTGTCCTTTGGACCCACATCCACCTGTCCACTCTGAAGGAGCAATTTCACTACTGCTTCCTCACCACTTCTCGCGGCCCAGAAAAACGGTGCCTGACCCTCACAGTCCTTTGAGTTCACGTCTACCTTCCCAGTCTCGAGTAACAATTGCACCACCGCCTCATGACCGCCTCGCGCGGCCCAGGATAACGGCGTCCAGCCCATCGAGTCCTTTGACTCCACATCCACCTGTCCGCTCTCAAGGAGCAATTTCACTACCGCCTCCTGGCCACTTCTCGCGGCCCAGGAAAATGGCGTCTGGCACTCACAGTCCTTTGAGTTCACGTCTGCCTTCCCAGTCTCGAGTAACAACTGCGTCACCGTCTCATGACCGCCTCGTGCGGCCCAGGATAACGGCGTCCAGCCCATCGAGTCCTTTGGCTCCACGTCCGCCTGTCCAGCCTCAAGGAGTAATCTCACTACCACCTCATAGCCATTTCTTGTGGCCCAGAATATTGGTCCCCGGCCACTATAATCTGCCAATCTGATTTCTGCCTTTTCGAGTATTGACCTTCGAGCTGTACCCCCATTTCCGCGTATGGCAGCCCATATCAATGCCGAGCTTGAATTTTGAGAATTCACGCGATAGAGATGCTGTATAAGGTCCATAAATAGTCGTTTGCTAGTTTGACATAATTTGTATATATCTCTTTCTTCTTCTAGAAATGAGCCTATCATTTGGATTAATTCCGAAGGCAGGCTGAGGAGAGACATAGTATGCCGACTATAAGATAGATTAGTCAGGCTGAGCGGAAGACAAACCCAAATTGACCGGAGCGAGAATTGGGTTTGTGGAAGGCGCCGGTACCTCGGACAGATTTGAGATGATGCGACCGGGAATGCTGCGCTGGGGTGAAGAGTAGATAGAAGAAGTGACAAAGGGTACAGTGACAGTCCATGAGTTTGGGCGCCCCTTCGGCTACCGCCTTTCTAAATAGGCTTAGTATTATTTTAGTGGCCAAATATCTAAGCCTTTGATTGGTGGAATTAAGGCAAGCAGAACAGGGGGTGCTCGAACTTGATGGACCGGCACTGTAGACCTCGACGGCTGGAAGATTCTATGCGGACTTAGCAAACAGAGAGCAGATTCTAATTGTGACTAAGCACTCACCTACACCCTTTCCCGGTGTAGGTGAGTGCTTAGTCACAATTATCACGATTATTCTCTTCTCGATATTTATGCGGGCGTTTGCAACCTTGATTAAATTATATTAGTCAAATTTTTTTTTTTGTAGAACAAGCCGACTTAATCCTACATTCGCAATTAGCTCCGAAATGTCTATACAGACAACCAAGTTGATTGTAAATCAACTTGGCTCGGTGTTGTATATATAACCTCATATTTCCCTCTAGAATGAAAGACAATTCATACCCCTGAACCACAACACACAGGAGTGAAGAACATGCTTCATCCATCCCTTAGGGGCGCGATGCCCCCCTGGGTCCCGGGGCGGGGGCCCCTCGGGGCGTTATCCTGACTCCAGAAGTATGACGGTCTGGAAAGAAATCGAGGCTGAGTTAGAAACTGACGACGGAGACGTCGGTACAACCAACGCCGAGGGCGGATTGGCGGAAGATCTTGAGTCAGAAGCACTACACCGGCTGACACGCTTGGGTCCATTGTTCAATGTACATGTCGGCTTGTCTCCTTGGTGACTGAAGAAGGTGACCAGGATAGTTTGTTCCGCCTCAATCCATGCAGCTAACGAGTCCTTTTCTTGTCACAAGCCTCCACGTCGAGCACAGGGTAACCTTGATGGGTGCCATTTATGACTTTGTTCAACCCTGCGAGCTTGTTAGTACCTTTTTGTTGACCTCCATGCCAGGAATTTGCTTACTTGAACAGTTACCCCCATCAAGCTGGCTAAAGAATGCCGAATGTCCCGTGCAGCAATGGTTGTCATAAATGACAATGTCGTCAAACAATCTACAACCACCGAGCTCCTGGGAGTAATTTTCGACCTCGAGCTACGGTGGGACGAACACGTACAGCAAAGGGTCAAACGAGCCACCAAGATCAACATCGCGATTGGGGAATTGTGACAGCTCTACGAAGCGTGTGTCACACCGGTTGTGAACTACGCCTCGACCTTCTGGTATGATCCACTTCGAGAAAAAAGCCATTTAAGGCACCTCCGTACCGTGCAACGAGCGGCTCTCATCCGCGTCCTATCTGCCTTTCGAGCTGTGGCCACGGCCACACTTGATGTAGAAGCAGATGTACTGCCAACCTCTTCTACCTTCTTGTCACACGCCTCTACGCAGAGCCAACTATAGTTGTCCTTGGTGTTCATTATCCATCCCAAGACACCACCCACATATATATGCACGCGTGACACCCGCACAAGGTCCAGACACAGTATCTTGTTCAGCCCGAGTTCAGAGACAACGCGGGTCTGCCGGAAACCAAAGATCTACCATAAGTAAAAAGAAAACGAAGACCCCCAAACCTGGTTGGTTATTACTGGAACTAGGCAGATATAGGTTGGAGTATTGTACTAGGAACAACTGTGACAAAGTTTGCTTACAACGAAGGTATAAACCGCGTCGATGTATGACCTTCAAATGTAACCAGAACTAGAATTTGTATAGTAAGGTTACTAGAGCACGACTATCCTACACTTTATCCTTCATCCCTATCGCCGCCAACTTGGAATTTTCTGCCTCCAACGAGGCCATAAGGTCAACCCATTTCTGGCGATCAGCGCGCAGCTGTTTTATTTCTTCCCTGAGATTCTGAGTCTCCTGCTTTAGGCTCTCAATCTCACACTTTGGCTTCTCGGGCCGTTTTGCATGCTTTCGCTGCGTTGCCTCAATCTTCGAAGAAAACTTGAGTTGGCTAGCGTCAATCTTACGCAGCTGTCTGACTGGCTTGGTCACTCCACTTAAAAGGTGGGACGCAGCCTTGTGGGCATACGCTGTTAGATTTGGTGTGGCCGTCTGTGTTGATTGGTCAACAAAGCTGCTACCTTGGGCTTGGTTCTGCTGCGTGGCAGTGCTGGCTGTTGTAAAGGAACGATTCGCTGCTGCGTCTTTGCGCAATCCGCTTGCGTAATCTTCCGCCTCTTTAAGGCCTTCCAATGACGTTGCTTGGGCGGACGAGGGTTGCAAGATATGAAACTTGTCGTTTTCGGCGTTGACTTCTCCGGGCTTGGTTTGGATTTTCAGTTTGCGAACAGCTAGCTCGGCAAGTTCTTTGCCGCTAGAGATGAAATTGCCGTCTTTGGTCCTTTGTGTCACATTTTCTGGGGGCATAGCGTTGTGTCCCATTCTCCGGATGACAGCGTTTGTCAGATCGGAATGAGCAGATGTGCGTGAGACGAGATCTGGCTCGCGCTGGCCTGTGGATTACGTTAACTACTGTACAAAGCGGCGACCTAGAACGGATTAAATCATTCCGGATATATTTCCCGGGAATCAAGTTGCAAGAGTGGGTCAGTGTAACAATTGTCGAAAAGTAGTGTAACTCTACAGAAGAATTTAGACTATCTACAGTACGTGATAGGTGCAAGCAATAGATCGCGGGGTAGTCTGACCAAGTGACGCAACACTTTGCTCTTCCCCCCTTCTCGACCTCCTTCTCCCGCTTACTCTGACCTACAACGGACATTCCCCCATTCAACTTCCTTCACACTTCAACTTTCTTGCCCTTAAAACATTCCTTAATCTCAACATTCCAACGTCATGTCGGTCCATCCTAAATACGCAGGCCTTAAGCTCCTCGGGGGAACCCCGCAGGAGACGCAGCATACACTCGAAATATGTGCGCTCACATCGTCCATTTACGTTTTCATTGAGATTTTAGCATCTAATAAGCATCAGTCCTAGATTACGTGTGCCCGGTTGGCGAAGCCTTTGGTCACTCTTCCGATATCTGCGGCTAACAATGTGTTTTTCGGTTCTCTGCCAAGATGTTCAATACATTTTACGCGAACGGTCCCACAGTTGCCCAACAGTATAGTTCTCGGCTTCAGGTAATCTTCCGGCAGCAAATCCAGCCATGGCGCCTATCGTCCACCCTCACCCACGAAGCAGGTGCAGCAGTCCTTCGACTGGCCCCGGAAAAATTCTGGCAGTTCAGTGCGGCCCTATTCCAGAACCAGGCGGAGTTTTTCGACGTGAGCGTGGTGAATGAAACACGTAACAAAACCTATGAGCGCCTGGCCAAGATTGCAGGATCTATCGGGGTAGACGTGCATGAGGTTCTCGCTCTGCTGGTGATCCCCGAAACCTCCAATAGCCCGGACGAATTGAACGCAGGAAACCAGTTGGCCAATGACATGAAGTGGATGACCAAGGTAGACGACCGTGACCTCACACCCGGCCAACCGATTCTTTAACACTAGACAGGCAAACCGAGTGGTCGGCGTTCATGTCACGCCAACCATCTTCTTCAATGTAAGAAAGACTGCTTATAGGAAGAACTGCCAGGGCACTGACCATTGTCCCAGGGAGTGGAAGAGCGTGGGATCAGCAGTAGCTTCAAACTGTGTCACTTGTATAGCAGCGTTGTCAAGAGGTGCCCAACCGGTGCGCCTGAATCCGACCCGTTTATCACATCCAGATCCATCAACATATATCCAGCATCGAAACTGCGATCTTCAACCACAGCGTTGAAACAGCACCTGCAGCAAACACACAAGCTCTTCCAGGACGGCCATTCAGGGTGCTAAGGTCCGTTAAGCTCATGGATTTCTAAGGAAAAGAAGCTCCCATTCGAAGAAGCTGCCTTGAATTACATTGTATCAACCTGCCAGCCGTTTACATGCGTCGAACAGCCTTCATTCAAGGCTACGTTGAGGTCTGCAGGGTTTCAGGACTCCGTACCAAGTGCGCATACTGTGTCGCGTCGATTATGTCTTCGGCTTGATGCTCTTGGCAGTGAGCTTCGAATCTTAATGTCTTCAGCATCCTCAATTGCGCTATCTTTGGATGGTTGGACAAGTCAGAATTCATTGCCAATGCTAGCCACTAATGCTCACTGGATGTCCTCTGCCTTCCAGCAATATCGAGCTTGTATTGAGTTCGTTGAAATTGAAGGCAGCCACTCTGGAGAGAACCTCGCTAATATCGTTGCCACGGTTCTCGAGAGGTTTCATATATCTGATAAAGTTATGACGATTACAGCTGACAACGCATCGAATAACGATACCCTACACCGATATCTCTACCAAAAGCTGTCTCAGCGGTACGATGGGTACCTGTCCGAGACTATCATCCGAGAAGGGACGATGAAATTTACCCATAACTCCCAAATCCACTGCTTTGCTCACATCTTGAACTTGGTTATGAAAACCATATTGAGGTCTCTACGCGCTAGTTCGCATAAGGAAGCCTGTGATCTTCTTGATGATGTTGCTAAAAGGAGCTGGAAGAGGGTCAACGCTCCTACTTCGCCCATTGCAAAGCTTCGACTACTTGTACTTTGGATTGCGCGATCTCCTGAGCGGATACAGAAGTGGGATAATCGACCTGGC
>JACVQR010000541.1:0-10952 GCA_019827475.1 Penicillium cf. chrysogenum
GGTCTCGAAGGTATGGGCAAACTCTGTTTAGCGGATTAGAACTAATTGACTAACTGCTTAGGCCGACACTGAAAATTACCCAACAGAACTACCGGATTCCCTTCCCCTGGGGAACATTGAGACTCAACCGGGCAAGATCTACCCTCCGAACATACAAGGACAGCCAAGCAGCCCGCCAGACATGAGACTTCATCATGGTGGAGTATCTATTCAAGGAGAAGATCCAATGCGCCTCAGCGGAGGTCTTAGCGCTTCGCCGCATGGAGAAGCAAGTGATCCCGTGCCACCAAAGGGAAATGTTACCAAAGTTTTGTCTATCGAGTATCCGGGGGCTTTGGCTTTGAGCAAAGCAAAGCTACGTGTTGTAATTGAGTCACAAGGGAAGCAAACAAAGGGGTGGTACAAATATGAGAAATTCGAAAAGAGTGATGGTATAAGGAAGGCGCTGGAAGAATTTGGACCTACGTGGCGATAAGGAACACAGCGTCATAATGCACGGTATGCTCGGTGACCAACACGGATTAAATAGGGATATAATGGAAAGAGGGCATGCATTCTGAGCTATACTACTTCTGGACATATGGCGCGTTCTTAGTACCCAATTTTGCAGCTATTGCCACATTTCATATCGCCGCCTCAATACCGCTTGTGGTCACTGGCTAAATCAACCGACATACCGAATGGCCTTGACAGATTTAACGAATAACAACGCTGGTTAAGGTCTGGGGACGGAATAATGTCTTTGTAGGGTATGCATTCTGAGCTATACTGTTTTGGGATGATATGGCCTTTGGACATTTTGTGCGTAATTGGCGGTGTCCGTTTATTGCTTACAGTCAGGATTCTCCTCTATAAGAAGCTACTTACCACCTTAGACAAATCAGGGTTCTGCCGAACACCAAGGGTTCCAATCACGCTGGCAGAGACCAGCACAAAAGTTCTTTCAAATGGAACCACTCCAGGTCAGTGTATATCCTCCTTACCTACCAGAATGTTACTGAAGCCTACCACATAGACTATGCGTATCCAAGCTGATTTTGAATGCGATCTTTGCAACCAACAATCCGACACATACCATGCCCTCGCTCATCTCACCTTGGATATTCCGCCAGGGGAGGATGGCAAGGTTTTCATTGCTATTCCACTAGGCAAAGGCCAGTTTGACCTAGCAGTGGACCAAGCTATTGTTGGACGAGTCAAATCCCACCACACCGATCTAAGCCATTTACGGTTGTTAAGCTCTGATCCACTTTTTGCCGCCGAGTTCGGTCGTTCGTATGCTGAGACCGCGTTTCATGCTTTGAGTGAAATGATATCTAAATACACTATAGCAGCGGGTCCAGTCTATAATTCAAACGACCAACGCGGTATTAACTGGTTTAAGGCCCAAATGGAGCGCTTTTACAAACTCCGAACCCATTTTTATAAACAAATCTTGCCATGAAACTTCTTGTAAAATTTCGTGTGCAAGAGACAAAGTGCAGCAAGGCCTGGAATTCGAAGAGCAGGGGAACATCTGAAAACACCGCATGTAACTAGCACCTTAATTAATGCACCAGGTAATCTGCCCAAAAATATACCTACAAGTCCGAAAGTGCTGGTTATTCTACTTCGCTATCATGTGCTCACCACGATGGATAATTAGTAAGAATATATTTTATTTATTATTAACGTATTGACTAGGAAGGATCACATTGATCTATTGCTCTTCTGCACTGAACTGGCCCGCGCCACACCAAACTCCTAGAATCCTACAACCAAAGTTCCACGCAGCCCTTCCTTCCCTGGAATCGGATTTCTTGCAGTGATATAATTTCTGGAGTCTACATTTTCTTCGGTGTAATCATAGAGAAATCATCATTATGAACGTTCGAGTAGAACTCTACGTGGAATCGCTCTCCAATTGTCTAGCTTGGAGCTGGAGCGTATGCTTTCAACAGCCAATATGAAGGAGGCAACAAGCCGGACATGATAGGTCAGCAGGAAACCCCGTAAAGTTCTAGTCTAACGACAGGGTTTCCCAGGTGCCTTGACCTGCGCAGGCGAACCCACACGATCAGGTTAAGTTGGATATTCATAAGAAGATCGCTCGATGGCTCTATGGAAGAAACATACAGCCTCCACCTAATCACCTTTTTTCTTGGAAGGGCATTAAACGAAAACGGGAATGATGTTTTCGATGAGGTGGGATTTTTATAAGTTTACTTCCAGGAAATTATATATGTGAGATCCTATGGCGGGACATGTCTATGTTTGTCTTATTTATGTCATGATGTCATAGGAAATGTAGTTGTCATTGAAATTGTGGGTGTTCCATATATAGCGACGGAACTAGAAACCTTAAAAACCCAACAGCTTGCACTTTCTCTGCGCAGTCTCCGTCGACTAGCTCACATAATCCATTTAGAATTCCAATGGTTCTCTATTCTCTTAGCAAAGAGAAGTCTTTTACATGATCTTTATATTGAGGCATCGCCTCTTAAGAACCCTCCTGGGCACTGCAATTTTATCCACCCCCAGATCTACTGGTTAGACTCGTATTCGGAAGATGGGTCTCTTGGGTAATAATATCACCAGATGGATGGGACTGAAAGCTGAAAAACAGTGGGAGAAAGATGAGGCGTCACGTCGCGATTCCGATATTGGCAGGCAGCTGAAGCTTGAAAAGGAAAAAGCGAAAAAGACCTTTAAGGTACTCTTGCTTGGTACGCATATGGGACAACTTTTTATTTGAGGTTTTGCTGACTGAATCCCAGGTGCTGGCGAGTCAGGAAAGTCGACAATCATCAAGAAGATGGGTATTGTCTACTCAAATGCATTGTCGGAGGATGAACGATTCCAAATGCCAAAGATCAACGAGAGCTCCTTTGAACTAGGTTCAACTAAAGTGCAGATTTTGGATGTGGATATCCAGGAACCAAAGCGAAAGAAGTGGTTAAACTGCTTTGAGGATGTTGAATTCCAGCCAGCCCCGACAAAAGGGACTTTCTGGGCTCCAAAGGAGGGACCAGTAAAGTCTCATGCTGTCTGACAACTTATTCTGGTTCTCTCAAAGTTCGAGCTATGAATGGAGGTTTCTTTCAATATGTATCTACAATTTAAATCCAATAAATGGGTAACAATATGCTACAGCTTTGTTTCTTTCAAATAGTAAATATGATCCATGGCGTTGAGGATTAGTTTCATGCTCCAGGAGCAATCTCACAGAGCTACACCATGGTGGCGTAGGTGAAACGTGATGCTTCTCAAGAAAAGCGTAGCTAATTGGAAATTAAGAAAAAGAAAAAGGGAAAACTGTGGTGCTTCTCAAGAAAGACGTAGCTAATTGGGGAGCATAGAAAAGAGGGTGAACTGTGGTCTGTCTCAAGAGAAACGGAGCTAATTGAGGGCATAGAATGGATAGGGAAAACCGTGGACGTTCCTGAGAAGACTGGCGTCAATTGAAGCAAATCTGCTCAGGTCAGCCTGGTGAGGGGGAAAACCGTGGACATTCCTGAGAAGTTCGGCGTCAAGTGAAGCAAATCTGCTCAGGTCAGCCTGGTGAGGGGGAAAACCGTGGACATTCCTGAGAAGTCCGGCGTCAAGTGAAGCAAGTCTGCTCAGGTCAGCCTGGCGAGAGGGGAAACCGTGGACCTTCCCATGATAGGCGCCTAGTGGTCAAAAAAACCGTGGTCATTCCCGCGAGAGCCTTTCAATCCAGAAGGAAAACCCGTGATCAGAAGGAAAACCGTGGTCAAAAGGAAAACTGGTTTGAAGGTCAACGCCGATAAATAAGCAGAAAAATTTTCTTTATTCATAAATTCTCTAATTGATATCCTGTCATTTGTTTTCTAACATGGAAACCGCCCTGGCACAACTTGGCGCCACTTTTTTTCGACATGCCATCAAAAATCGCCGAGCACAACAAGACAAGGATCTAGTTACCTTGCTCAGAAACTTTACTCAAGACCAAAGCGCACCAACATCAGTTGGAATATCAGACGCTGTGACTGATGATCGAGCCAATGCCTCTGATATCCCTCAATTGCCAGTAGTGCCAAGGACATCGGACGGTGATTCAGGCCTGAATTACGTGCTCAAGCCGGACACTCAATCATATGTTGTTCCCCGAGCTCCACTGAACAGAGGAGACTTTACACTTACGGAAAATGACTTTATTCGAAATGATCAAATCACGTTGCCCAGAGACCAATATCTTCATTGGCGGCAAATCCACGCTGAAGACAACGCCCATACGTCGGTATTAGACCGAATCGTTGCCGCCGCCAAGCGCCTCAACATGCTGAAAGAAGAAGAAATAGGATCGATGCCTTTGGAAATGACCTATTTCTATCTCTTTTCAAATTACCAAGAATATAGATTCGGTAAAAGTGTTCCCTCTTTCACAAAGAAAATTAAAGGCCCTTGCAATGTGGTTCTTCATGAACTATTTGCGGAAGAATGGGAGCACTTTAGTGAAAGAACCAAGTTACGCCATCGTCACAAGCTCCAGAACCAACTGTATATCGGCCGCCGATGGTCTATTGCAGTTGATCACTTGTCCTCTGGGGTAATTCTTCTTGCTGGTAAAAAGATATCGACTTTGATGTGAGTGAATATTGTTCTCTTACGTTTTCACGATACTGACAAACTATGAAGCCATCAGAAAGAATTCAATCTATCGGATTTAGAGGATACGTTTACTCATATTGAGAAGCATTACGTTCAGTTTATTGACTTGTACAAGAAGGCTGACAGCCTTGAACAAAAGTCGCGGGCATCAGGCACTATACATCTCCCGGATGTCCTGAGTGAATTGAACGAAATCGATTCTCTCCTTTGTCAAGGGCAGAAACAGGTACATCACTGAGAGATTCAAACTCGGCGGAGCTGTGGTCGGTGCTGAGGCGTTTTCTCCTGTTTTAACCCAGAGCAATTAAAGTCATCTCCATCCTGCGATTCTGTACCTTCTATAATCAAATATAGATATAAGGATTTCAGAATCGCTAAAATTGCAACGCTGAGATAGATCGTAAAGAAAATATCCCTCTCATATGACGGCGACATAGAGATTTTATAAAAGGATGGGATTATATTCAAAGAGTCTGTAACAATGCGGTAGTAGCGCCGACTGTTTTCTGTCGACCTGAGCCTTGCACAGGCTGCATCAGGGTACTAGTGCTATTGCTTTTGAGACAAGGTCAACGCTGGCTATCTTATCATCAAGGCCACGGTTTTCCCAGCTGCCCAGAACCCCAAGCGGGTGGTTATAAAACATCCAGTCCTGTCTAAGTTTACTGTTACTGTTTATTTTATTTAAATGCAAGTTAATACCCAGTTCTTGTCTCCATGACATCCGACGACTTGACAATTGCTCGGCAGCTGTCAGCAGCTGAAATCTGCTCTGTCAAGATCCATCAGCTAGACCAACTTCTCTTCGACGATATCGACATATCTGGCTCTCGGGCCTTCAGTCAGTCCAATGTCGACCGCCTCCTGCATCGATTTGACTATGAAGGCTGTCGTAGGTTAGATCCACTTACTTGGATTCCCTGTGAGATAAGACTCCCAGAACTCCAGCCACTAGTTCCCGAGTTAAGCCGCGGGGACCCAAAAGAAATTATCCTACCAGGCGAGTGGAACTTGCATTGCTTCCAAGGAAAGCATCGGATTGCTGCTGCTCGTGAATGGTTAGCACCTAGTGATACGTGGTGGATTTTTAACCTCTACGACACCGAAAAGCTGAGTGATGATTGCCGAAGGAGACTGCGAGAATGTGACTCTAGATCGCATACTTTCAGTGATGGAGAGATATTCCGGAGCATCCGCCATTACCAGCAAAGGGGTGAGACAGATGCTGCTAAAGAATGGCTTGCAAGATGGTCGCCGACTAAATGCAGCGAATTTAATCGAATCCATGAGCCGAAGGGGAAAAGCCAAGATGAATTCCGTTGTCTGGGAAGGAGGCTGGATGCGCTTCTCTGTTTTCCCGCTTTATGGATTCCGTGGCATATGGGAACCCATCTCCCAAGTCTAAGATGTCCAGAGGTAGGGAATTCAGTGCTCCATGAAAGGGAATGTGCGTAACTGATTCATTGTTTGATAGGAGCTCTCAGATTTCTTAGCAGAGATTCACTCCGCATGGCAATCTTTTACTTGCCAAAATCCACAGTTTCTTGACCCCTCAACTCTTGCAATGCTAGAAGGACGCTGCCCTCGTCTGTCAATGGCAGACTACCGATACATAAAAAATGCTTTCCAAGATGGCTCGGCATTTTCGATGATCAAAGACCCAAATCTGCGGTCGAAAATGCAGCATGCTGTCTTAGGTTATCGAAAGATAATTCCGTCCCTCAGGACTTTTTTGGAGAACACGAAATACCTCAAAGCAATGACTGACGTTGTTAAAAAGATTCTCCCGGTGAATTTCAAAGGCACCATCCGTCAGGCCATGTTTCGTTATTATGTGGCACCCAGGAACCAGCAATTTTACATACAATCTCTAGAAAATGACTTTGTGCAGAGAGTAGGCCCGAAAGATTTTGGCTTTTGGTCTGCATATCGTCAGCTATTTCTTTTGCTATGCGTCACTTCTGTGGAATGACAGACTCGCAGCCCCTTGGATTCAGTCAAAGTTCAAGGGCCCGATGCCTCGATCGATCTGAACTATGGCAGCGCCTTAGGCTTCTCATAAGCAAGATCGGATTTGTTATACCAGGGTCTAAATTCAATCCCGGTACAAATCACTTAGAGTTTACTGCTATTCTCGGTCTTCTTACCCGTCTTCGCCCCCCTGAGCTCTTCGAATACGAGGAAAAGCAAATGTCCGAGTGGAGCACCAAAGTCGCCTCGTTTCTTGGCTCAATGACTCCTCGGGTCGCTACGATACCGGTTCCTATTCAGACTTGCGATAGGTCTGAGAACTGGAGTCTTCAGAGTCGCTGCGGAATGACAGACACAGAGAGTTTTTTTCTGGATCAAAAGTACTTATTCTTAGAGAATATCTACTCGCTTGATCATACAATTCAAGAGAACATGACATCTTTTGCAGTCAAACGGGATATTTTTCGATCTTTCTTCTCTGATCTTGATTTGACCGACATGGAGCGAATGCGGGAGCAGGACGCAGGTGATCAAATTTTTAATAGGGAGAGAGCCCCGCCAACAGTCTTACAAAACACCGAAGATACTGGAATGGTGGGAAGTGATCAACCCATTGTATACAATCAAGCGGCCCCTGTTCAGTCAACTGACCTTGGCACGGAGGTCTCAAGTCACCCGCTCCCTATTGTGCAAGGCACTGTTCCAACTCAATCAAACCAAGTCACTCAAATTTCGGAAATGACGCCTATTGTTTGCAAATGTACAGTCAACATGACTCCCGACGATTTCTACGCAGCATTTACAAAACTTCCTCCTTATAATGGGGTCATATTCTTTGACATAGCCACGAGTGAGGTGCTGTTTTTTCGGGCGGAAACCGCGAATCAAGCACATGAGTGGATCGAAGATCTTGACGACCGATGGTATGCTCGAGTTGTCGATGATACATTTTCTCTCAAAACATTCTCACCAAATGAGGTCTTTACTATGTGCCAAAATGGTCCCTGTTTCTTTTTCTATGGGAGGAGGGATGAGAGCAGCTTTAAATCCCAGCTGACTCCAGCTGCAACAGACACCGAGATTGCATTGCCTTGTTTCAGCCCTGAGACGAACACATGGTCTTTGCAATCTGGACTAGCTTAATGGAGTAATCTCATTGCTTGTGTGGTCTAGAGCTATATGATATGAACATATTCGTCTTTTTATCTGAAGAAGATTGTATAGGTAACGCTCTCTGCTTGTTAAAAGTTGCCTGCCTGAATGATCTCGACGCAAAATAGATGTCCCATTGATGGCCATCACTGTCAAATGGCCAATGTATAATGAAAAGTTCAGCTCGAAAACTGCTCTAAAGGATTATTTTATGACATTCAGCTTGATGCAACATGTATTGCGGAAGAGTAAACAGAAATTCTGCACAGTCAGGTATATCACACTGACGACCTTTCGGAAATGTACGAGGAAGCTTATGGGTTTTGAAATGCTTCTGTAGCACGTCCTTGCGAGCGTACGCAAACTGCCTTGCCGTTTGATGCATAGACGATGTACATCCCAAGCACACAGGACACTCAAGGCCAGTCGAGCTTTTCATCATGAATGGTGGCTGGTCCGGCTTTTTGGTAGTGGTCTCAAACTTGACTCGTTTCCTCAATGGCTTGGGTATGTTGCGCTGGTGAAGCTCGAGTCGCAATTCTAGTGACCGAATGCGGTCTTCGACCAGTTCTGCATCGTCGACAGTATCCACATCCCTGTTTTTGAATTCAAGGTCCGCGAGAACCTTTCGTTCCGGCTGTATGTGTGATGTGTCTGGCTCAAATTCCACGGGAATGCCTTGGTAGTTTTGATCGATAATATGATTTCCAACGTGTTCGAAAAAATTGTCGTACATCTTGTCTTTTGCATCCGTGTGAAGTTTTTTCCGCTTGGCCCTAACTTGATTTTGCAGCCTACGATATCGATCATAGCGTGCAGGATCAGCCTTCCGTGCTTTTGTTAATTGATGATATTCCGCGATAAGCTCATGGCGAAAGGCATTGCACTCTTTTTTCAGCTTATAGAGCTCCGGGTCCATTTCAATGCACTCCTTTTCTTGTTTTGGAAGATGCTGCGGCGCAGAAGCATCACGCGTAAGGCTAGAATTGCAAGCAAGCTTAAGTAAAGCATCTCTGGCTGGTGTTTCCATAAATGCAGACTGAGTATCATCCCTGACAGAGACGTAGTAGGCGAATGTACCGCTTCTTCGGTGACCCATAATGGCGTTTCGCGAATGTTCGTCTAAATGCCTTATACAAAACAAGTTAGTTTACATCGCCGGGGGAAAAACTGAGCCTCGAGCGTCCGTACTTAAGTTTGCGGCAGCCCCCTTGCGGTATTTGTAAAGAGTTCCTTTTTCTTTATAACCAGCCGAACCACTTGTTGACTTCTCATATTCAGCCACTTTACTATACTGCAAGGCACGTTGGGGGTCTGTGATCCAGACCCCCTCGTCATTTTGCATAGCTCTTCTAAAAACAGGAATATCCTTGATACTCTCTTTGAAGTGGATAGGGGTGCTAAGACGATGCTTTGGCACCTTCGTGAGGTTCCAAATATCTCTCGGGCATTTGATGTGCTCGCTGGCAAAGGCATTATCAAGGAAGGCGTATTCGATAACATCCTGGATAACACAAAGCCCCAGGTTATCGTTGCGCTCGGTATACGTGTAAACAGGCCTGCTTTAAATTAGAACTAAGCTCATCAAATATACAATAGTTGCCCTCACGGTACGCCTTTGTTTCTTTTGCCCTTATTTAGTCTGTGAGTGACTCTCATAAGGAGGACCTGGCATTTGGGATCTTCAGGATTCTTCACCATGTACAGCTCAATGTCTTTCCATTTCAGCGCATCATTACTCCTCATATATCCAGAAGACTCGACGAGAGTTCCCGGTCGCGCCGAGGTCGAAGTCATCATCTTTCGCAATGTGCTCAGCTGGGATTGGCACCGAAAGGTGGGAAATGCCACAGCACATGCAACAAGAAGGTGATACGTCGAAAACAAGAGATCGTCAATGTTGCATGCCGGTTGGGTTTTGGCCCCCATATCAAGCTCGTACTCGTCGCTCAGAGTGGTGCACACCAGCTTCGACTATTAGATTTCATTGAAACCTTGATTCAAACAGCGTAGTGCTTACCTTCGTCATTTGTCGACCAGTATCGTAAGGGAACTCGCGGTGCATTTCTCTGCACCAGTGAATTCTGAAGTACCTCGCAAAGACGAGAAATGTCGACTGGTATACTACATTATGACCCTCGAGGTACCAGCGAAGGAAACCTTCAATAACTCTGAGAGTTATATTCTTGAGCCAGTGTTGAGGGTCTGGCGGGATAAGGCGTTGGACAAAACTATAATTATCAGTAACAGCCGGGAGAAAATTCATTAGGACAAAACTACTTTTTGAAGTTGCGATCTATGTGCCCCACGGATTTCAGCGTGGAATCGGCAAAATCCGCGTTAACTTCGGGATCTTCTTGTTGGATGAATAACATCCAATCGGTTTCATCAAGCTTGGCTTCACTTTTCTTCGGCATTTTGCCGGCGGAGCAGTTCAATGTTGTCAGAAAGTAGAACGGCGATGCCGAAGATATGGAATTATCCAGTCATGGTATCTGAACGAGGACTTGAGACTGCCTTTATATCTTTTATCCATGATGTACGCGCCGAGGGCGTCGATGTATGATGAATACTTACTCCTGTAAAGGCGCTAAACCTAACTTGGCTAGTGTTGTATTCAATGCTCCAACGCGAGCGCTGGGTGAAAAGACCACGATTTCCCCTCAAAAGACCACGCACAATCGTGGTCTTTTCGCCGTCACCCCGACTTACTCCGTACTGACCATCACTTATAACTACCACAACACACACCTCAACACCCTCGTCCATACTATCGACTACGCTCATCAACGTTTATCAACGTTTATCAACGTTCATCAACGACCCTCAACAACCATCAACGCCCGTTCAACACATCCACGACGCACCAGAATACTCACCATTTTGTTCGCTCTACGCCCTGATGGCAGATGCATTCTATTGCGGCGGGAAGACCAGCCGACCGCAAAACATGAAAATAGGAGGGTTGGGAATACGGTACCCGATAACGAAGGTTGAATTTTGAATTTACGATTCTGATATTGGTTTGCTTCTATCTAGGGCTCATTTTATTTCTCCAAGGACGATCATTCGAAATACGAAATACGTCATCAAGATGGTGCGCAGGTCTTGGCTTCTTCGAGTACTCTTGATACTTGAATACTGGTCCCTAGCACCACGAAGAGGTGCCTGCACGGGCTAGAGGGGCTTTTTGTCGCAGATGTCCCTGCGGAGACTCT
>JACVQR010000542.1:0-15738 GCA_019827475.1 Penicillium cf. chrysogenum
GATATGGTCCAGGATAGAACTGCCAGCAGGAAACAGTCGGAAACGCTGCGTAGGATTATGAGCCAGTTTGAGAATGCGCGAAAGGGGTACGGCTATCCGGAAACATGGAAGCTCCCATCAGCCATTGGCAACGGCGACAGTAATAACAACCAGGGGCCTGGCAAAACCAACGATGCGCGCCGAATACTTGGCTATCTGCCACATGTGGACAGCCAGCGAACCATTTTCTTCGTGGAAAGCCAGCCTAATGGAATCGCCATGAAGCGGTCGCAGGACATTGGATATGATGCAACTAGGTTGTACCTGGAGCTCCCTGAGTCACAGAAAAAGGATGTCCGTTATTCGCAAAGCCGCTATGGGAAAGACCAGCGGGGTAATTATGATCTGATCCTGGGATGGGATTGTCGAGTTCCGTCCAATATGTCTCCGTCTGACTGGGAATACCGACGAGCTCTACCTCCTTCGTATGGCCTGGTCCGTTTCCACAACGGTTCTGCGGACATCCTGAGCCGAACCGCCCTGCGCAACGTGCTTGGGAGGGAGGCCGCTGATCGAGAAATCAATACTTTCTATGAACAGCGTAATATGACTCCGCCGTGGGCTCAAATGCCCTCTCGTGGACGACTCCCTGGCCGCAATTATGCTAAGATTCAGGGACCGTCAGTGGCTGGCAGTGCAGTCAACGGACAGCAAGGCATTGAGCCAACAGTGAGAGTTAAGCGTAGCAACAAGAGCAGACATACAGGTAAATTTCAGGGAGATGAGTATCAACAAGCCAGTTCTTCAGTAGGGGAACGCGGTGGAGAAGGCCAGGGCACTATAGATACTGTCCAATCCGTTATGGAGGCGAACCGACTCCAGATACAGGCCATTACTGATGCGCTTGCTCAGCTAACATCACGGCTTGCTATCATGGACCAGACTAAGGCTTCCCTTCCTGGCCAGTAATAAAGTGGATCTGTTGTGAAGCAAGGCCATATTGAAAGGACTTACCGAATATACCGGGAATGGCCTCCAATGGAGAAAACCCGCTATATTCAGAACTCTCGAGATACCTGAGGTGGCATCACGTTTGGCATATGTATGCAGCATTAAGAACTGTTGGGTTTGGTCTTGCGTCAAGCTGGACACTTACGGCTTCTGCTCTGGTAGGTGCTTGCAAACTTGCGTTTCCCAGTTTGACATATAAACGTTCGGCGATGACATGGACTGAATGCGTGTGCTTCAAGCATCATAATATACTGGCTTAACTAGAAAGGCTTTCATACAGTTTGTCATATATAGTGATTGAGATAGAGCCACTCTTTATGCATTTTACACATACTTTTAATTAAACATCAAAACGTACTTTCATATACAAACTCTGGCTTCTGTAACTGAATTGGCCGTCAGGAACATACACGCCGCTGCACATATTTCAGTATCCCATGTGCCGTTGCAGCAAGTAGCATCAGCAAGATCTTGACATACACGCGGACTGTATACTCATAGTACGGGTTCTCGGCTTGCCACAGCATCAGACGTCCAGGCACTGTGTCTTTGAGGACTCGAAACGGGACGGTGGCCGAGTCATTCGTTCCATTGCCGAAAATGATGGGACACAGGTCAACAATACCAATCCTCCTTTTGCCACCAACACGCAGACCTTCTCCCCCAGCCAGAGGGTTCCATCGGTCATTGTTCAAATTTCTTATAGCATAAGATAGAACGTCACCCAAGAAGCCGCCGTGGTATAGTAGAAACGCACAACCGAAGACTGATTGCTTCATATCTTCAAGAGATACCTCGAAATGCCATGAGCCAGCTTCCATGAGCACAATTGGGCCATGGCATGCTCGTATATGTAGTGTATCCTGGAGTTCCAATAATATTAGTAACGTCGTATCTCATCAATGGGTAGAAAGCTAACCCGGTAATCAACGGAACCAATCGCGGCCAAAGGGCAGCGCTCCATCATTGGCTCTATGATGGATCTATTATACTCGGTCCTAATATCTGTGACCGAACGAGATGTAGAAGAGATATCAACTACACTTGAAGAATTGGAATAGAAAATCCTGCAGGCTGTTAGTCCTCTATTCAGGTCATTACTCCTTTATGTGATTTCTACGCCGTGTTGCGCATATAGACGGCAGAATTATCTGCCTGTTATGACATTCCTTGCTGTCTTGGGATACATTACCATACCATTTTTCTTTCTCTGAGCCGTACTAGGAGGATCCAGTTCGTTGCCGCATACAAACATTGGACCCTCATGCCAGGGAGAAGAATATAGCATTTGGAATAAACGATCTGCAGTCTGTGCACTCTAATGTGACGGCTAACGGGCTCATTTAGAAAGAGAAAAATAAAGGACTAATGCCAGTACAATAAGATATAATGCTGGCCAAGTTCTCTGCGGAGATTTGTACAGTCGAGAGTTGGGTATTCCTTCTATCTATATGCTTCAAAATAGGTGACAAAGAGGCTCCCGCCAGATCTCATCTTTCTTTTTGATACTTCAGTATTATTTTGTCTATATTACTTCGCTTATTTGTTCCACATTTCCTTATGTTATAGGACCACCTGTAGCCACTTTCCTGCTTTATAGATCATTTGGTATGGGTATCTGCCAACTGGTAAGGCACGGAACCCAGCTAATAATTGATATCCGTGTAATTATCCTTCAACCTACAGAAACAAGTGCATATGACATCGGTAGAGAAGCTTCATTGTGTCTGATACGTGCATCATTGTTCAGTATCATATTAAGGTAGATTGTGAGAGATAAACAGCGTCATAACCCGCCTATTACTCCAGCCTGTGGGTGGGTTTCGACCTTGGTGAGCAACGCATGTGAGAAGAGCAAAAGATTTTGTGTCACAGCGTACATGAAACTGTGCGGCAATTTGGATCTCTCTATAACTTATATTAGCGCTTGCTATCGCTTCGGAAGGCTAATAGTAGTTTTGTTAAATTTCCACTCTCATAATCTCCCACTAGGTTACGCTCTGTCCCACTCTTATTATGTGGACAATACAGTTACAAGCTACTGGGCGTGATGGTAAGCTCTACAGATAGTCGCTTGGGCGGACTCCTTTGACACTGCAGAATGAGGCGGCCAGAGCATAGGCGCGGTCCCATCATCTTGACCTAACTCATTAGAGACATCGGTAGACAGCTTGTCTGTCCCAGGCCCTTTCATCTCACTTTCAGCTGAGACCGAGGCAGACGAAATGAATGGACAGGTATAAAACTAGTTAACCTCATTTTTAGCACGGCGTTAACTGCATTCAGGTGTCACATGACTTCTGCGACCATAAAACACAAGACTGTGCTCTATTCATTTGTTGACCTACCTCAAATAAATTTAGTATTTTTCTAAAGCCCCTAGTGTCTAATATAATCGGTGCATATGTTCCAACTATTATTGTGGGTCTTGTTTCTCGAGGTAGATGATTAGATCAACCTTCATACTACATCTAAAATACGTCTTATATTTCAGATCAGAGTTAGATGTAGGACCTCGTGCTAGCAAGAATATACTCAAAGTAACCCGTTCCAGATATCTTAGTTGAATTATAAATAGTCAACTGGATCGCTAAATACCTGTTCATATAAGATTATGTGCTCTTAAATAATTGCAGCTTCCCAAATGCTAGAGAATTTGGTATTTCTCAATAGCTCCAGCGCAACACGCATTTAACCTTTTCGCTCCGCCGGTTTTTTTTGACGAGAAGGATGGTTTTGGTGGCATTTGCGGTGGTCGAATTGCCTCAAGTGTCGGGTGTTTTGGAAGTAGTGGGTCGCCCAACGGTCAAATACGTTTCAGATCGTGCTGCCAGATAGCTTATGTAAACTGGTCACCCCCTGTACAGTGACTTGCCAGGACTGGCCACTCTGCAGTTGATGTGATACAGACCTTGGTTTTCGATCCTCTGGACAGCCCTTGGAAATACTCTATGACTGTGGGCCTCCTCTTGGTGACAGTTTCCGAGATGTCGAGGGAAGACGCGAGAGACCACTACGAACGGTTCTAACCATACCATAACATCTTATTGTGATGACTGATAGTCAATTAGCCACTTTATTAGTATTTATATATAAGGTAAAGCTACTGCCTACCTGCCAGCGCTTTTCATGCTACTATAGCTTGTTCCAGGCTAATCACCTTCTCCCTTTCCCGAGAATTCTTAGACCAATCCTCTTCTTCGGCTGATGCGCCCCAGGCGCTAATAGAATACAGTCTTGGATCATAGTATATTGAGCAGTGACGGGTTAGCGCTACGCAATTGGTGCAGCTACTCGTCCTGCAGTGGACTAAAAAGGCATGGAATTCAAAGCATGACCTTCCGGCAGTTATAAGCTCAGTCTTGGATGGTTTGCGTATACAGTATTCCCTGTGCTGCTCGGTGGCTTCAACTATCGACAACAAGAATCCGAAGCCATTGTTTGAGTACAGTACAGCTTTTGTAGCGCACTCCTATGCCCAGGATGTATCTGATCGGACAGATGCGGTTAATTGTTCTCTGCCTTCACACTGATGCGGTGCATGACTTTATGTTCTCATCGTGAATACGACGCCAAGGGCATACCCTCACCTGCCATACAAGCCGACGTGTGGATTCTTGGTATGGATACTCATGCGCGAGGGGAACCCGTGCCGTTATGCTATATCGGTCTTATATTGACGTTGGTTCTTTACATTTCACGAGGAAGGGGACAATCTCAATGATCATGCATCTAACTGATAACGTAGCGCAACGATCTTGTGTTACAAGGCAGACGCCTGCTCCCATTGTCGCGAAAGTAGGACTAATTCCGGGATTGCTAGGCCTTGCAGTAGAACTAACGCGCGGTCAAAGAAGTTCGGTAAAACATGGAGAATCATCATTTGTGGGCGGCATTTCTAATCCATATCGGCTGCGAAGGGTAGGGCGGCCACTTACTGCTGCTCTTATCTCGAGGTGCATCCCAGCGCGAAAGGTCTCATATATGGGAGCGCAATCCAGGCAGCGGCTCATCATGGAGTGAAGAAGTGGCGCAAGCTCTGCTGGCTGCCGGTGCTCAGGTTAACGCTCAAGGAGGATATCACGGTAATGCGTTGCAAGCCGCGGCAAGAAATGGACAAGTATGCTCGGTACAAATGTGACTGAATGCTGGCGCAGACGTCAATGCTCGTGGGGATATCTATGGAGATACTTTGACAGCAGCTACGAGACGAAAGAACACAGAGACTTTTCAACATTCTTTTGCAAGTTGGCGCAAAAGATGACTTGAGCGAAAGCGAGGGTTTGGATGGATCTGACGCGACTGAAGACATAGGTGGTGAAGTATTTGATATGCATATCATTAGTCCGTTGTATTGCTCTCACCACTGATGGATGCACATGGTGAATGAGGTCATAGCTTCCTGCATACCATCTATGCGACGAATCGGGACATAATCATTATAAACATCAGTACTATTCGGTTACAGAGGCATATTTTTGCCCGTCGTAGCGTGCGGGACTGAAGCAGATAACGATGTGGTCTTCGCTCATTGGTTGACTGATATTGCTTACATCATGCACCGTCCCGATCAACGGTTAGCGTTTCTTCGTAACATAGGGGTATCAGGTCTTAAGTGCACGTGACTATAAAGATGAATGCAGTAGACCTCGCCATATTGCTTTTTCGAATACCCATGGGTTACCCGGAAACCCGATAAGAACCCCTCTCTCATATATTACGGAAATACATACGAAATATTGGATCTTTAATAAGCATATATATATGTAATTTGCGTATATATTACCGTTATATAATTCTCTTGGCGGGTTTTGGGTTGGGGGTCGAAACCCAACCCGCGATTTGGCGAGGTCTAGAATGGAGAATTAGCCTCCAAGCATGAGTGGGGTCCGTGATATTTCAGCTAAGCCTGTGTACCCAGCAGACCAGTGTCTAGCAGTAGCTTAAAGTTACTATCTTCCGCACATCTTCGAATATGGCAATACGCTTGTGCTACAGGTTGGGCATCTTGTTGCTTTGCATTATGTTTGCTCTTTGACCTCGAGATGAGTGCAGCCTCCGGGCTAGGAAAGGATAGGGCTTGAAAGTCAAAATCACCTCTCTTCAGGGACGCAAAAGAAGGCGCCACCTCATTATGCGATGTTGCCTTCATATGCCAGAGTCAGATGCTCAGTAGGGAGAAAGTTCGCGGTAATGTTATCAGATATGAGTGGGTTCCGGGCTCAGCCAATGACAAGGAACGTGAAGGTAGATCTTGGTGTATGCACTTGTTATTATAGCTAGGGAAACCCAAAGCAATCGCCCAACTATCCCTATAGTCACTGCCACATAGAAGGGTGCTACCGCAACAAACAAATGTCAATGATTTCTGCGGTGATACACTGATACCTGAGATCCCACACAGCCAAGTCCTACAGGTTCTTCAGCTATAGGGCTGCGTAGGTGGAGGGAAAGCTTGAGGTGACAAATAGCTTGGACTACCCTTGGTTCGAACATCTTCCTAAATGACTACAGCAGGTTGAGGGGGACCAGATGGTGGTAGACTTCTGTAGCGTTCAGGCAGCTGGGCAAACCACAACACGAATATGTTTCTCCCACGCTTCTGACGAGGGTTAAGCCTCTTAAGGAGGATAATGTTGCGAAAGCATTGATGCCCAGCATGGTGTTGAGGCGTCTACCCACGCTGAGGAATTAGTCCTTATTGTTTTCAATCTTCACTCGGTTCTCGGGGGGGAATGATCCATAAAAATCTTAAGGTTATAGGACGGGGAGCCATGGCTTACATGAGTTGCTTTCGCAAGGTGTCAGGCTTGTACGATTGCTTGACTGAAGGAATGACTAAACGTGGTATTGTACGGGGCGAAATGGATAAAGCTGAACAACGCTCGACAAATCAAATATTTACTTGTGAGAGATTTCAGAGTTTGTGTAGCAGCTGAGACAGTAAAATTGTCATATGGCATCAGTATTGCGCTGGCATTCTTTACATCCGAAAGTTCGTTACAACCAAGCGTCCAATCATTTCTCAGTCACACTCAGCATGCTGTTTAGGTGGCTCCTCTTGTTCTTGTTCTTCTTCTTTCTCGTTTCTGATCCTCGAAAGCCCCAACTCCAATCACCATTGTCTTCGGGATTGTGGTGAACCTCTGAGTTGGCCTTTTCGCAATCATCTGGAAGGAGCTCGATGCGGGCTCACCACACGGGCAGTTCCGATCAGAAGCAAATAACATGAGATATTCGCAGCGCTATGTTCTTTGGACAGCGCTTTAAAACATTTTCCCTCGTTGTGGTCTTCGGTAGGCTCAGATTGGGTAACTGGAAACGGTTGTTCACGCGAAGGCTCGCCATCATCCTTCGTCTCACTCCCGCCGCCGGTAACTCTAAGAATGTTTCGCAAGCGTGAGGTCACTACAGCTTTGCTGAATGCTGGATCATTCACAATTTCCTTGTAGAATTCGTCCAGCTGGAATATTGTCTCATCCTGCGCAAAGCTCCTAGAAAGCATAGAGTCTAGATAGTGATGAAACCATTCTTTATTCTCAGGCAATTTCGAAAATACCGACCGGGCTCCTTAAAGCATCTGGGAAATCGACAGGGTTTCGCTGAGAGTCATAATGTACTTTTGGGCAAGCACGTCGAGGTGGACTATCTCGTGCTTCCCGGCAGCTTAGTAAATCTGGACGCTTCTCTCATATTCAAGTTCAACGTTGTGTGACTCTTTTTGGGTTTCCGCACAAAGACCGTTTCATATTTCCTTTCATATGGGAAATGTATGATGGTGTGGCCAACATCCGCGTCGATCTCCAATTAGAATACATGGACTCCGAGACTATCTGGCTTGGACTAACAGATGCCCTGGTATATAATTTTCTGGAATGGAGTATTTCTTGTTTCTGACGGTAATGACGATGACCCTTGATTGTTCATAGGGACTACGATAGAGGCAAGGGGATTAGCACGCATCATCAGAGGCAGGGCATAGTTGTCTTACGATAATTTTGGCTGGTCGTAATCCATTGCTGAGCTCCTCGTGAAAGCCATGGGTGCTTTTCCCTCAAATATTGAGCTCTTTTCGTTCGTGGTTGGTTGGAAGATTGGTCATGAATGGGAAAGAAGATACAATTCGAGTAGAGCTTCAAAGTAAAGGATTCGAGAATAACCAAACCCGCGTACAGGCCTCCTTGTAATCACAGAATTTGGGAGAACAAGGGTTCTGGTCGTCTAATTTATTCAACCCAGTGCTAAGACCTCTCCCTGAGAATCACACAGGAGAATATTGCGATGATACGGGGCGAAGAATGCGACCGGGTGTTTTCTAATAGGCTGCCTTGATGTGGACATGCCATCCGAGCAATAGGCACCCCTCGCATGACAGCCTTGCTAATATCCCAGCGTTCTTCGCATAGGAGGTCTCTGACTCGAAGGAGAGTGTATGTGATTACATTTCTAGTATGCTGAGTTGAAGCAAAAGAAGGCTGAAGGGTGTTTATTGTAAGTACTAAAGTGGTGTAAGAAAGAGCTAACTCTATTTAGTAATCAAAATTCCTCACCAGAAACCTGCTGAACTGGCGGTCATACTTGTATATCTCAATCTTCTGCTAGTCCAAAACAGAGGGAATGCTACACATAGATTCCTTGCAACCAAATTCTTGGCCTGAAAGTCACAAAGGTATGTGAAATATATACACTCCATGTAATGTAATTGTTTCTTAGCATGTTATTGCTGTCGAGGCCATATACGTGCTCTACAGGATTTCTTTAATATAAGTGCCACACTCGAATGACTTGTGAACAAGATGAATCGACTAATGTGTGCGGTGCGTACAGTAAGCAGATAATGGAGTCAAAGCTCATAATGACGTTGATGACAGTGGAATAATTGACCGCGGTACATGCAAAAGATACCTATGACTTTAAATTGCCGTAAAACTGAGTTGAATAGCGTGATCACTTCTCCTAACCAATCGAGATCAAGTAAATTGAGATGTCACCGCAGAAGGTCATGTTCTAAATAGAGAACGATGGAAAGATCCATAATCTAGCAGAGCTGTTGTGCTTATGCTAGTGACCATGTTTGTCTTCCGACCATTTAGCAGAGTACTGGATAAATGGGTATTTTGGTTGGGTAGTCCGCCATGGTGGAGTCGATGCTGGCCCCAGACACAGTATCATGCGGGAGCTCAAGGTCGGGAACTCTTTAAGGAGATCATGAAATGGGCCTTGTACCCGGAGCTTTTCTAAACAATATGCAGCGTACTGAGCCAACCAGTCTAACAATTTATCGTGTTGCGGGAGCCCGAGGAAAGAGAACCGTAAAGCATCAATGACTGCGAGTTGTGTGTCGAGACTGTTCGGTTTGTCCAAGTCCGTTATGCAAGTAGTCACTTTTTCAAAAGCCAGCTGTTGAAGATCGGGAACAATGTAAGTCTCAGAAAATATGTATAGACGGATATGGACAAGAAGGGGGTGGTTCTCTGACGTCGAGTCGGTTTCGGGAGTTGTGTTTTCAGGCTTCTCGTCAATATCCGTCTCCGTGCCTTCCAGCAAAATTGGAGTCTGTCCAATGTTGGTTCCGCTGATTGTGGCGGGATAATCGCCTCGGTATGCCCATTCGATAAATCGCGCAATTGTACCCTCTGCCACGTCTTCAAATACATACACGCCGCTCTGGCCTTCCTTGAGATTACTGTCCAAGGCTGCAATCAATGGTGAGGACTTTGAGTGAAGCAGCGTTCGATGGATCCTAAACGAACGTCCCGTTTGGCCAACTTGAAGGGAAACAGGATCGGAGTCTAGAAAGCTGATTTAGGTCAACCTCTACTACAAATGCACTTTGAAAGGAGTAGCTCACTCAAAATACGGTAATTCTCGTGCTTCTCTCATTATACTATTCGTTTCATCAAGGGGCGAGTTTTGACGAGGGGTGGGCGGCAAATCTTCATTCAAGGTTTCAATTTCCGAAAAGACGATCGGACTGAGCAGTTGTGGTGGTCTTTGTTTCCTCTTCTTTTTGCCTGCCATAGCTTTTCTAGTCGGAAGGGAGGATGGAAGATCTCTAGATTTGTACCATCTTAGTGCAGAATGGTCGACATGTGTCAAAGAACGATTGGTGGAGAAATATGAGTAATGAGTTAGATGTACTGCCTGTATGGGGCTAGGCAAGAATCACGTATATGTTGCAGTAGGTATTCTGGAGATACTCTTAACAATCATTTTCTTTCACGATACCAGGCTAATCGCATCGCATACTTTGGCAAAGAAAGTCTGAAATTGCACTGCATCTAGCTACGGAAGCAACCCTCGCTTCGCGTGATCCCCACCATGGTTCCTCTCACCGTGATAGTGCATAATAATTCTCGGTGTTTCAACCATGGAGATCGCGTGGCTTTACTCATAATGTCTATCAGCCGAATGGCCCTTAGGGCTGCTTCAATTCTCATTATCGACCAGATTCAGGTTTTATATACTGTAACCGCTCGCAATATCCTGTCGAGAGTGCCTTGATGGGTTAAACATGTCCCCTCCAAACTTTTTGGAAGTACCAATCCGTCTGACGCAGATGGTTGCGTCCTTGAGAGCTCTCGCCTTTTGGAGAGACAACCTCAAGATGTTCGACATTATCAATGCAATTTTTAGATTATAACTCGTAACTCACATTGAAAAATATAAAGTAGATAAAGCAAAGTCTTGTCCGAAAAGAGTGTAAGGGCTAGAAGTGCTCATTTATTTGAATCGCGAAGCACCAGAAACGGGAAATGTAATGTCCTATCACTGTGAGCTGATTAGCGCCCCTAATGCAAGCTGTATCACAACCGACCTGCCTCGTAATTTAAGAATCGGGCAATAAGTAGATCCCTACAGAGCCAATCAAGTACTAGGAATGATTCATGCCCAGGTATGTAGATATTAGAGCAAAAAAGTCTGTGCTCTCGTACGATAAGCCGCAGTGCCACAACCCAGCTTGGACGACACATAACGATATCAGCCAAATACGTTGAGGGGTTTCGACGGAAAGCTATGTGTAGTGTCATGACAGTTTTCGGAGAGATGTCATTCCATACGGTGTCTTGCGCTATTACCATGCCTACTCCAGAGTCTCCATACTTTTTCCCAGTCCCTAGTGTAGTGTTGGTGGGGATCTTCCATGGATACTTTGTAAGCAAAGCTCTTGAGACGGTCATGTTAACGATACATTGATGATGCAGTATCTCGCACACGTACTGTATTGTATTGAATACTAGTCGAAAGCCAGAGAAAAGCTGCAGGCCAGATGACAAGTAACTCACCGTAGTCCTAGTAATTGTCACTCCCGGTGAATATTCGTCAGAAGCCAATTGTTTTCTGCTCCAGCATACCATGACATAATACTCGACTCGGGTACATGAGTAACAGTATAACTCCCATTCTTTTCCGCCCTTGCCAATACTGACCCCTACATTCAGTCTCTCCATTTTAATGAGCCTATTTCCTGAACCTCGAAGTTCCTCAACCTCAGGTTCTACAAGTACCATGCAACACCTAAGAAGTGCGACTACGGCAATTATCTCTTCTGGGGAGTCCTTTGCTCGAGAACATACAACCGCACTAGCCTTTGGTAGTACGGGATTTGCCCTCGCTACGGCACCTATTGCTGGCCCTGCAATATTAGGTGCTGCCGGTTTTGGCGCTACAGGGCCTGTTGCGGCTTCATTTGCTGCAGTATGGCAATCTTCAATCGGGGCAGTTCAAGCTGGGAGTCTGTTTGCCACATTACAAAGTGCTGCGATGGGAGGTGCTGCTGCGGGAGCATTTACAACAGCTTCGAATATTGGTATCGCGATGGTGGGATCCGTGGCGATCGGAACACAGTGGAATTATTACAAGGCAGTACCACGGATGGACT
The DNA here is from genome assembly GCA_019827475.1 of Penicillium cf. chrysogenum. NCBI lineage: Eukaryota > Fungi > Ascomycota > Eurotiomycetes > Eurotiales > Aspergillaceae > Penicillium > Penicillium cf. chrysogenum. Next base: position 11,873 of record JACVQR010000542.1, read on the forward strand.
ATGATGTCAAAAGTACTGGTAAAGCTGAATACTGTGGTACTATAGCTCTGTCTCTCTGAACGCTGCTCAAGGCTAACTCAGATATAGATAGCGATCAGCCAGATGATGGATTTGATCACAGGGCAAGTAACCCACAGTCTTGTGATAAAATTAATTGTTTGGAAAAGGAATGGGCAAAATTGCTTCAGATAGACCCATCTTGATTGAATATGCCAAACGTCGTACACCAGGGTTACTTGCAAGAGGAAACCCGTTCAAATACTTATCATAGCCATATCTACATATGTTTCGCCTTTTATCTATCCTTACTAGTCGATCCTTCGGGATCTCATACAATGAACGATGACGAAGGTAAGGATCCATACGCCGACAAATCGCCTTAGACAATACCTATACCAGTAGGTCTCTTTCTTGTAAAGAGTTATCGAGAGCCAAGAAATCCAATAACTAGCCTGAGCTTTGCAGCGAGTTGCTCTTGTCTATGGAGGTATGATAACATCTGGGAATCAATGTTACGTTTTGAACGAAAAGTACAAGGGAATTGATCAATTGCTTGATATCCACACGGAAGAAAATAAGTTAATGATTATCAGGTCATGCATACCGCTTATTGTGCTTTGACCTAATTACTCATGCAAGGGGCAGAAGGGTCATCGGAATACAGAGAATCTAATATCTGTGTCACTGATTTGACTTGACAGGCGTTATGTGCTGGCTGGTCTAGGTTAATATTAATTTGAATGCTTTCCTACAGACTGGGGGATGTACATGTGCGACCAAATGCTCACGGTAATATTACTATATCATTACTTGAATGATTATATTGTGAGTATTTTTAATCTATCAAATGGAATACGCTTGAAATGTAACACACGCCACAAGATTCTCGACTAGACAGAGGTTGGGTCACTATTATAAATTCCATAAATTGACTTCTCTCACATTTTTCGTAGACCTATTATCTCCTCCCTGAAAGAAGGGGGTCGAGGAGGAAAAGTGGGTTTCCTAAAATAGGGTCTCTCCAGTGCAATGACGTCTCAGAGGGTACTGTTAGGGGGTTTCCAGCGAGTCGGTGAGACCGGGTAAACAAGAACAAACCCCAGTAATATTTCCAGACCCCATCCAAAACCCGTTATGGAAAGACATACCTGTATCGCAGAACACAGACGCAATTGCCATTTGAAGCAAGTCAATCTTTACTATCTTATCAAGCAACCTGTCCCCAAGGATCCAAACGTAATCTGAGGTACATTTTCTTCACCGGCTGTGCAAACTGAAGTATTTATATTAGTTCCCCTATGTCTGTGTGTGTGTGTGGCTTAGCCGTACGCCTCTTATTCAAGCTATCAGGAGAACCCGTTTTATGATACTAGAAGACGCCAGTTGTAGATAGCCATCGGAAGCACATGCTCAAAGTAGTAGCTGAATCCGAAATGCAGAGAGTATGTAATTGGTAGGTCCGTCTTAATAAAGTATGCAGCCCGGTTGGCTGGGTGTGGTATATATGAATAGTGGTCGTGTAATACTGATAGGACCGGGCTAGTACCAGCCGAGGGTTTTTCTATCTTCAGTCAACTTTTCGAAGGATTTGCCTAACCACTTCATATAACTGGCTCTCTATAGTACGGTCGGGTGATACGTTCCGCCCTGATGGGTTTGAGCTTTCGGTATCCTTTGACGGTTGGCTGTCTCCAGCGGTTCTAGGAAAAGGAAATCCAAGCATGAGGACCAGGTACTCTTCGCATAGGAATAACCAACTGCACTGAAAGGCTCGCTGACAGGACTTGCTAAGCGACCTACTGACTAGCAGTCTCTCACTCATCACAAGAATGTGTGAACTATGTGCATGGGCAACAATCAATCAGTTACTATCTTACATCGTATTTATTGGGCATTTAATGCGAACAAGGTAAAGCGAGGACCATAGGATCAACTTAATCATAACCGTAGGGCCTAATGAATCATTCGGGCGTTACCGCGGTCTCAAGCAAACTCTTACGTAGTAATTGTCACACCATATGTCTCTATCTGAACTTCTGGATGTCCTCCACTTGAACATCGTTGATCTCGAAGGTTCTCACCCATGGTCGATACACAGGAACAATGGGAGCCTGTAGGCGCCGCCTCCCACAAATTGAATCGAGATCTATTTCGAAACAGGTACAGTAGGCATCCTTCAGTTCACGCGTCCAAGGTCCCTAAAGAGGTTAATTGCATAATCCAGGCTATGGAAGAGCATCGGACTTACCGAATAATGGCAGAGTTTCCGAAAGCTCTTCAAGAAAGTTGTCGCCTCTTGCCAGGATCGAAGTTGTGAACCGCCCCGCTTCAAGTACTCGTCTAGGCGGTAGCCGTGCTCACCCCATGCCTGGTATACCCGGAAACCCTCTCTTCCTATAGCCAGAACAAAGCAGTGTGCAAAGGACGTATAATTCATGTCGCGGCTTTGACGCTCACCGCGTTCAATCATTTCTACATCGACAAGACTCACGCCTAGCACGGTGGTCTTGCCGATTTTACCGTCGATTGCCGCTTTCTTGGCCTGGGAGAATTGCTTTGGCAGATCGAATGAATTCGTGCTCGAGATATCTGCCATGGTAGGGAGCCCACCTAAAGAACGCGATTGCCATTTCAGAGCCATGTACATGGCTTGTGGCTCTCGTGGGGAAGCAAACAACAAAACAAGTGTAGTAGCAAGCTTGCAGGAATTCCAAGGCAAGCGTTCAGCAGCAAAAGTCTCCATCGATGGAGGATTCTCTCCCAGGAGAATTGTGGATTCCCCACACAATACGGACTGTTGAAGAGTAACAAATTTAGTCGAAGCAACAAGAAGGCCATCGCTGAAGTATGATTTAACAGCACGGTCTAGTTCTTCTAGTGGCGTGTAGGGAAGTCCCATCCTTTCCCGAACGGCTAGTGTTGTTTCATCTTCGCGCTTTCCCCATATTCTTTCTAAGGCGCCATCAAGTTCAACTGGTGTACATGACAGCCGTCCACTCAGACGGAGAATATCACAGATCGGATGATCCGGCGGTGGAAGTGACCGCCCCGTCGACTGAGATCTGTAACTTGCTGTCAGATTACGCTTGTAGAAAAGCTTCTTGGTAAAGGATGCTGACCTCAAACTCTCAGGCTTCCTAGCTACTCGTTGTCTCTTTGGCCTAGGCAGTGGCATCGTATCAAACTCTGACCGAAACCCGTCGAGGACTAGGTATTCACGATGGTGCTGGAGAGAAGAGAATTTCGTCTTAATAATGTATGACGCGGGCAGTGGGAAGAAGCAAATCGATATAGCACGTTTCTGATAAGGCCTCGATTTGGTTCGCAACCCCGCTTGTACGTCTCCGAAATTGTTAGCCTTATCTGGAGCCACGTCGACAACTCACCCGCAGCGTGCATAATTACAGATTCCGATGGCTTCCTTGTTTTGGTACAGCCCTTAATCCTTACATGTTTTGACCAGAATCTTTCACATTCTTCTCTCTTGCAGGCTAACCACAACAGAACTAGCTGGTAATACCTATTTGCTTACAATATGAGCTTCCGGTGAATAATATACTCCGAGCTCTAAATTGACCAGTGAATACTTCACCTTGGTGGCTACTGAGCAATCAGAGCGCTGATCAAATCCGAATACTACAACTGCTTGCAAATGGCCAAGAAACACAGAGGATATCGTTTACAAGTACTGTACCTTCCCTGCAAGAAATACTACCTGTAGAGATGCAGTTTTTCCATAGACTTTGAGGCATACAAAAGGCGACTGCGTCGTACCGCATCATAGTTCCTGCCGGCATGAAGCGGTCAATTAAAGAATACGAAAAAATGGGCGATTGGTGGGATGACACATGTAGCCAGTCAGATCA
>JACVQR010000543.1:0-21025 GCA_019827475.1 Penicillium cf. chrysogenum
GTATTAATATATGTATGTGGTTTAGTTGTTTAAATATAACTTTTGAAATAGTATACTACTTTGTGCAGTATTACTGAGAACTCTATCCGGGAATTATTCTGCGGAACTGTTTTTATAAATATATATATAACTGATATTATATTATTAAATGTAATAGTAACTATCTTCAAGCCTAGGTCACTCTGATATAAATTTATTTTTAATATTAATTACTATGTAATATTAATATAATAATAAATATAGTTTACTCAATTATATGGTTTCTGAATTATAAATATTCAGGTTTTAGAAAAGATTTATACTAGAAGATGGTAGTAGCTCTGTATATAATTAAGTATAGATATAATAAATATTAAGCAGTCAAAATAATAGTTCTTTTCAGTTTCCAGAAAATAAATATTAATTATTTTTATTTATTAATGTTAGTATTAAAGTTCTTTTGAAGCTTTGTAAGAAGATAATTATTATAAAAAATAAATAATATTTTAAATAATAATATAAAGAATTCTATTACTGTAGTAATTATAATAATAGTGACTGACTATATCTTAACCCGCGCTGTGTATATATTAATAAGTATATTAATAAAGCCAGTAACTGAGTTAATAAAAATAAATTTAAAAAATATTAAATAATTTTTTTTTCTGATAGAAATTTATTATATTTACAAGAATATCTTATATCTGATTTATATATAATTCTATTTATTATGATAGTACAGCCAGCTTGCTTTATAAAAACTGATAAAACAGCAAGTTACTGTAATATTAAGAAGAAAGATATTCTGAACAATTTTATATATTATTTAATTTATATTATTTATATTACTAGTCTTTTTCAAGAATACAGATATCTGTAAAAATATAAATATATTAGAAAAAATTAGATATCTGGTTAATAGAATTCAGCAGAAAATTATTATTAAAATATTATTAATAAGAGGGACTTTCTCTGTATCAAGTAGTATATTAATATAATAATCCAGTAATTTAGATGCATGCTGAGAATTGTCTCTTGATATAATCTAACTTTAGAGAATAAGAGAATGAAGGAATAGCAAATAAAATTAATTAATTTAATTTATATTTTAAATATATTTAATAAAAAGATATACCAAGGATTTATTTAAATTTTATATATTTTAAAAAACTACTATATTATATATATCTTCTAGATTATTAAAAAATTACTATTTATAAATTATATTTAAATATTAGGCTTTCCCCCTCCACCCGGTATATTCTATTATAATTCAGGCTAGAAAAACTTTGGGTGCTGGCCAGTTATAATTAGAGAAATAAAAAGTATTACTTACTATAGAAAAATTATAGATATTATTATAGAGATCTTAATATTAATTAGCTATATATTTTATAAATATAATTACTTACTTCTAATCTTTAGTAAAATAATAAATATTAGATTTATAATATATATTTTAGTTCTTGATATAGATTTTTGTCTGATTCTGTTTCTTTATATTAATATTATTAGAGATTTATTTAATTAGAAGTTTTTTAAATTTATATATTTTTTATATGTCTTTCCTTCAAATCCCATATTTAAATACTAAGAAGATAGATTATTATTTTATCTTTTAATTATTTAAATATTCACTCATTTCCTTTAAGCATATAATAATAGTATAAAAAGTATAATAGTAATATTTTATATTATTATAATATAATAAAAAGTCCCTGTTCTTCACATAATTCAACAGCTGTATTTAATAATTATTAATAAGAAATTACTCCTGATTATACTTATATAGATTCCAGAATAGTATTAACCATAAACTTAATATATTTTATATTAGTAGTTAGTTTTTACTAGGCGAGGAAATTAGTTCCTTAAAAAAGTAAAAATTATCACGGGGAGAGAGAATATTTTATTTTTTAATATATTTTTTTTATTAATAAAATTTTTTAAAAATAATTTTTATATAATATCTGTCTCTTTCTTTGTTCCAGGCATACAAGAAGATTCTGTAGTTAATTATTTTTAAATTTATTAATAAACTATTTTTCTTATTAAGAATATAAATCTATGAATTAATAATTTTTATTTTATTTATTATATATTTTATTAATTTAAGTAGTCTATCTTTGTGAGCTTTGTATAGATTATAGAGATGCTTAGTAGTTTATTAATACTTATAATAATAATATAAATAAAGCTGGATTATATTTCTAATCTCTTGATAATCTTTTTCCTTATTTATTACAGCTATTTTCTTTATAATATAAAGAATATATTAATATTTCTGTCTTACTTAAATATAAATTATTTAAATTTAAATAGTTATTACTCACTGCTGCTTGCCTATGTAAGATAATACTAATGTAAGACTGATATAATCTGAATATAATTTTAGTAGACTCGAGAGTACAGATTTAGACTGTATATTAATAATTTTATAATATATTTCTTAAAATAAATCTTATTATATATACTATGTATATATAGAATTTATTAGAATAACTTATATTAGTACTAGAGATCTCTTATTTATATATTTTATAATATAATATAGTACTGCGTTTAAAATATATTCAGTATTAAATATAAATATAATAATTATATAAAATCTATAAATATTTTTAATATAAGAGATTTTTCTTTACTTACAGTTTTCTGTCAATATGTACCCGGAATCTATAAACAAGGATATCTATATAAAATATAAATCTTGTAAAGATTATTATATATTTTTTTATATCTAAGTCGGTCTTTGTTATTAAGAAAGTTTACTAGATTCTTAAAATACTGGAGAATATTATCAGTTTATATAAATCTTACTATTAAATTTATATTTCTGTGTAGCGAGTGAGGTTTAATAATTAATTAATTAAATATTAATTTATATTAGATAATTATAGTCTCTTAATTATTAATAATTTCTGGTGTTTCCCAGACTTTTTATAACTGCCAGACAAAGCTGAATAAGAGCTTTGAAGTATATTAATTATAATTATTTTAGTAATAATTTTTATAAGATTAATATATATAATATAGTTGAGAAGATTGGCGTGCCTATTTAATAAAATAATATTATAATTAATAGAAATTATATAAATAATATCTAAGGCCCGGGCCAGACCACGCATAAATAAAAATATTTATATTAATAATATCCAGTTTAATTTATAAATTACTTTCAGAGTTTCCCTGTCAGATTTAAATATTAATAATTAATATTTATTACAGAGCAGCTTTTATCTTATAGCTCTCTATTATATTATTTTGAATAATATAAAAAGTCTCGAGAATTAAGGAACCTGTAAGCACGTGTAATTTTTTATAATAATCTAATAATAATAACAGACTGGATACAGTATATAATAAATCTGGATATACTCTAAAGCTGCTTAAGGTAGATATTCTTAAAAAAGAAAAAGTTTATTAATAAAAATTATAGTATTACTGAAATTAACTGAGTTAAAATATTAAAGGTAGTATTACAGGCAGAAAGATTATTATAAAATAATTAGTAATATTATAATATATTATCTTATGCGTGGGGTTCATGGGTAGCTTTTACAAGCTGGAAATTAAGATATAAAAACTTAAAATTTTAATAAATAAGTTTTTTCTTTTCTATTTTCAGCAGTTTATTCTGGAATAAATTTATAAATCTCTTATTTATAAATGCTTTTCTTATTAGATTAGATACACCCAGGATGTGATAATAATATAAATCTATTATTAAAATTTTTTTTTAATTATACTAGAGTTTCTTTGATAAGATTTTCTTAATATTTATCTGATATGCAAAGCTTCTTATACGACGACTGTACTGTTTATTATTTATTATATCCGGAATATATAGTTTAATATTAAGTATCTAAATAATATATCAGCTAAAATCAGTTAATTACGGTCTGCTATATTTTACCAGAATCTTGGTATAATTATTAAAATCTTGTATTAAAAGATATCTTATCCACAGAGAGACTGTAATTAAGTTATTTATATTACTTATTTAATATATTTCTGTATACTTTGTAGATATTATTCTTACAAGAATATATTTTTTATATTAATAAAATTTAACAGACCGGCAGCTCTCCGTGTAATAATCTGTATAAAAAATAATATATATAGAATATTTAGACCGCAATTCTAATATCTTATATAAATATAATAATATGATTATACTTTTTAAGATTATAATTTCTACTATAAGATCTATTAATAATAGCTTATAATTTTATTAAGAACCCGTAGGCGGTAAGATATTTTATTAAATTCTACTATAACTGGATAAGTAACTAGAATATAAATAATTTTTTAGTTATAGATTTTATTATATTCTCTGTATTTACTATATTATTTTATTTAAGTATAAAAAGTTCTCTTCCAAGCTCTTTATTATTTAATAAATTAATAGAAAATCTAGACTTTTTATATTATTATATTACTGAGAATAGATGTCCCTGCGTGATTAACTAAGAATTTATAATATAAATATAAAAGTAAATTATTTAACTGGATTTTAATATTTATTCTCTTAGTATATCCACCTGAATTTTAATTAGAAATTCAGATTTACTTTTTATACTAGAATCTGAGTTTATTTACTTCTCTGATTCCCTTTGCTTATTCATATGGTAAACAGCTATTATTATCAGAGACTATTCTAATAGAAGATTAAAATAAATTACGTATTCTAGTTATATAAATATAATAATAATAAGTAGACCAGTAGCTATCTTAAAATATATAAAATTAAATATTAACTGGATTACAGTGGCTATTATAACTCGCAGTATATATAACCACAGAAATACTAAGATATATACTAAAAAACTGTAGTATAATTTAATAAAGACTTTATATATATATTTCTAAAAAGATAAAAGCAGTAACAGAAGTATTACTGTAAAAGTAGAAGATATTTAAAATAAAATAAATAAAAAATATAGAGAAGAGAGAAGACACTAGTAGTTTTTATTATAATATTTTTATAATATTTTATCTTTTTTTATTAAATTTAGATATTTTAACTTATAAAAATAATATGAAAACCTATTTATAATAATACCATCCATTCTACTATTTAATATATTCTGAGAATAACACCTAACAGAGTCCCTAAAATATCTATAATTAAATAAAGTTAAGAATCTATTAAAAAAAAGATTAATTATAAAACTATAAGACTTCCTGCTCATGTCTAGATATTATTAAAAGAATAAATAATAATTTAATTATATATTAGTATATAGCTCTAATAAAGTAACTGCAGATATGCTTTTCTCTAACTTATCCAGTACAGCCATGTATATTGAGTTATAAAATATAAAAATTACTATTAATAAAAAATACCTGCTAAAGAATATAACAGTTATCTGGACTAAAGAAATAAATAAAATAATTTTATAAGTAATAAAATAAATATACTACTAATAATAATAATAAATATATAAACTATTTTTATTATAACTTAGAATATATTAATTCTATATTATTTTTACTATAAAAGAGCTTTTCTATTTAATATATTATATTTATTAATAATCCAGTAAACTTTTATTATATTATTATCTATACACGCTGGCATTTTTCCTTGAAAATTAACTATATAATTATAGCAAGCCACTCCAATGTCGGATAAAAATATTAAGATTTATGATATAGATTCTCCAGAATATTAAACTGGCGTAATAAAATATTTTTAAAAATTATTTTAACTAGAAATTTAAATTCCTGGTTATAATAGTCCTTGATGTCTGTATAGGATTGCTGTATTAGCATACAATAAACAGTATTTTTTTTATCAAGAGACTTAAAAGGCCGTATATCCAGAATAAAAAAAGCTAATTATAAGTTTAAACTAGTAAATAATATTATACTCTAGTAGAATGTATAGTAAGTATACTAGTAGAGTTATACTATAAAATAATATAAGCTGTTTTAAGACATGGATCTAGCTGACTTTTATAAGATTAGAAGATCTTGATAAATAATATAAACTTATTATCAGTCTAGACTATATAATAGTCTGGATTATAAAATACTTTACTAATACTCAGGTCTTTGAATAGCTTATAGTATATTATAACCTAAGCTTATAGCCAGTATTAGTATTATAATCTAGAATTATTATCTATTATTCTATCACAGATTATTGAGTAGCTGGATGATAGCCTGGATTATAAGATATTCTACTAATACTTAGACTTCCAGGTAGCTTATAATATATTATAACCTAAGCTTATAGCCAGCTTTTTAATAGTCTATGTTAGAAAGTATTGACAGATAATATAGACTCTTTATTAGCCCAGGCTAGCCAGTAGCTTGAATATAAGATACTCCCAGTAATACTCAGGCTTTCAAATAGCTTATTCTGTTCAAAAGCCTAGGTTTATAGTTAGCCTATACTACTTAATAGCCTATGCTAGGAAGTATTAACAGATAATATAGGCTATTAAGTAGTATAAGCTAACTATAAACCTAGGCTTTTGAACAGAATAAGCTATTTGAAAGCCTGAGTATTACTGGGAGTATCTTATATCCAAGCTACTGGCTAGCCTGGGCTAATGAAGGGCCTATATTATCTGTCAATACTTCCTAGCATAGGCTATTAAGTAGTATAAGCTATTTGAAAGCCTGAGTATTACTGGGAGTATCTTATATTCAAGCTACTGGCTAGTCTGGGCTGATAAAGGGCCTATATTATCTGTCAATACTTTCTAATATAGGTTCTTCATTAACCCAGTCTGGATAGTAATCCCAGTAATATTTAGACTTTCAGATAGCTTATTCTATCTAATAACCTAGATTTATTAAATAAATAAATATAGATCTAGGCTATTAAATAGCTTTCTCTGAATATACTTATATCTTCTGGTATAAGCTAATAGTAGAATACTACAGTAACAGACTTATAATATTACTCAGTAAATTATTTATAGCCAGTATAGACTGTCAGAAATAGTATTAACTAGTAATTAGAATCAGACTTATAGTTTTACTTTTTCTATTTCTTGTTTAGCTTACCAGATCTAATCTTATTTTATACAGATAATCAGATATCTATTCAGAAGCTCTTGCTGAACTTAATTATATTTAATTTAATATGTATTATTATTATAGATAACCAGATAGCACTATTCTTCATAATTATTAATAAAATACTGAATGAGGGGAATCTTGTCAGATGCTGGTATCTAAAGTTATGAAATTCTGTAAATATAAAAAGTATATTTATATTCTTATATAATTATATATTTTTTAAATTTATAAAGAGTCTTTTTTTGCTCGTCCTTGGACATGCTTTTATTTTATAAAGAAATTTCTGTAAGCTGGGATTAGATTATTAATAATACTTATTATTTACTGGTTTGGGATCCGAACACTGGGAGAAATAGGATTAGTTAATTAAATAGAACTGAAAGTAACCGACCAGAAACTAGAAATAATATCAGTTATTTATTACTAAGATTTATATACTTGATATCTGTATTTTAACTAAATAAATTTATAGTATCTGCAAGTAAGGGCTGCATTATATTTAATCTAGTAAGTAAAAAGAAGATTATTAAGAAATTATTAAATATATAAATTAACTAGTAAAGTATGATAATCAAAGCCAGCTGTTTTTTATTAATTTATATCTTTTCCAAAATTAATAAAGATATAAAATTTATAGATTTTATTATTATATAAATATTCTATATCTTGTTTAATTATAGTTTTGGATCTGGCTGTTATATTATATCATATGCTATAAGCTCTATTATTATATCAACATCCTGTATATCATTAGATGGTAATACTAGATCTGGTTGGTTTATTATATTATAAACTATAGGCCCTGTTATCATATTAATATTCTACATATTATTCAATGAATACCACGGTCCCGGACCCGGACCTGGTAGTTATATTGTTTCGGAAGCCACAGGTACCACGGATTCTATAGATATTTTAATATTCTGTATAGATTGGGACTCCTCCGAGAGCCGAATACTTAATAATTCTGAATTAATCTTTTAATCTGAAAAAAAGAATTAGATCATGTTCCTAGCTATAGTAAATTATATAATATAACTGGTACCAGCTGGGCATTATAAACAGTTATAAATATTTTTCAGAGTAAGATATAGTACTATACTCTAAAAAATAATTTTTATTAATATATTATACCTGCTCTTCAGCTTCCACTCTTTATTACTATTAATCAAGGACAGAGGGTATTAACTAGACTTTATAAATTAATTATAATATAAATATAATTATAAAAGACTGTTTATTTAATATAAGGAAAATCTATATTAGACTACTAATATTATAAAAAAGTTTTAGTAATTATTATTAAATTTAATTTCATGTTTCCTTCTATCTTGCAGTGGCTTGAATGAGATAATATATAAAAATATATAGAGAATTATTAATTATAAATACTGATATAATAATTAGAATTATTCTTCTGTCTGTTCTTGACTAGTTCTGAAGTATTTTTTTATTTTATTTTAAATAGTTCCACGGAACCTCCTAGAAAGCAAGACTCTAAGTAATATTATAATAGATTCTAAAAATTTAATATTTTCCAAGAATATTCTTATTAATAAAATTATATTATTTATAATTATTATACAGCTTTTCAGAACTGCACGTTATTCTTTATTAAAAATTTCTATAAAAAGTCTCCCGCTGGTGAAAGTATTCTTAATAAAAACTTTATCAGTTGAAGACCAGCATGGTGAGTGCCTCTATAGATATTTAATATTAGATATTATAAATATATTAATATTAAACCTGTTTATAATCCTTGCTTATACAGCATATACATGCTTTACATATGCGGTTAATTCTTTAGAATATTTTATATGAAAGAACCGCCGGATATTCCCTAACTAAAATAAGAAGAGAAGAACGGGAAATAATAAAAAAAAATTAATTATATTATAGAATAGTTTAAAATTCTTTAACTTATAAAGTCTGGTATAGTTAATTTGCTTTCAGTAGAAGCTTATTCAGCTCATTTATCTCTGAAGACAGATTTTATTATTTTACAGATTATTTATTTGGATTTTGTAATAAATTTCTTTATTAAAGAATAATAATAAATTATTATCTACTTTTAATATAAAACTAATATACTCGAGAAATAGTTCTAATCTATATATCAGTATTTTTTATCTGCAGATATATAATTAGAAAGGTATACTTTCTGTATTAAATAAGATAATAATTTATTATTTATCTATTAATTTATTATAGAATCTTTTTGCAGTCTTCCAGCGGTGCCTACCGTGTAATGCCAATATTTTTATATCTGGCAGAAGAGGAAGAAATGGAGGAATAATTTTATAAATATATAATATAAATATTTTTATATTTTTTAAAGCTTACTATAATAGCTTCTAGCTTATTATTATAGAAATATAATTCTTATATATATTTCTGTTATATAAATAGTCCTAGAATAGATTTAGAAGGCGGGCTTCGTATTTATTATTATTAAATCTGCTAGTATAAGAAATAAAATAAATATTATTAAGAAAGATTTTAGCAGTTCTAAGATAAGTTTTTTTTTTAAATATTAATAAAAAAGATCTGGTCCATTGTAATATAATAATAGAAAATAAATGAAGACTGAGAAATATAAAAATATATTAAAATATAGTTTATATAGACTGATTATATACTTGCAAAGAAACGACTGACTTCTGAGACTAAGAATCTCAGGTACTGGATTAAATAAAAAATATTAATATTTATCTGCTATTATTATTATTAATAGCTAATAGCTGATTTAGTTTTTATAATAATCTGTAGAAGTATTTCTGGTTATCTATAGAGATATTAATATATATAAGATAGTATAGAGTTCTCATTTCTATAGATTTCTTATATATATAAATTATATATATTCCAGATATAGAAAATATACTGCGCGTTAAGTACTTTGTTTTATACATGATAAGCTATATAAAAGATACTTATATTATATGTACTGTACTGCCAAGATGCAGTTAGATAAGCTAGAATAATTAGATTATAATAGTAGTATTATTCTTGAAATAACTTTTTAGATTATTTTTAAATCTTTTCTGATTTATAAATAACTAGAATTATTATTCTACCTGACTATTAATACGCCTGGTAAAAAGCAAACCATTTCTAGATAAAATAAACTTCTAGTAATAATAAAATATATAATTATTATAAATAACCGTACCGACTTACTGATTAGTAAATTAATATTTTAATTATTAGTTTATACTGCTAGGCATCAGCCCTGCTAAAAATAATAGAAAGAATAGAAAGTAAGTACTAGAATAATATATTATAAAATAAGTCTAAGAAATTATAAAATATTTCTCTTTTTTTATTATCTGTTTATAGTGGAATCACTAGTATATATTATAATTATAGATTTTCTAGTTAAAGTTATCACTCATTCTAAAAGATCTCTGTATATAAGAGAATATATAAAATATAGATTTATATATTTTTTACATACATAGCTGCTCTGTTTGTCACAGTTTTAGTGACTCCAGTAGCGGAAAACACTGCGAAGAATCGCTTGGAATATAAAAAAAAATATATAAGTAATAAAAGCATAGATTAGTATATACCAGATTACTATTATAAAATATATCAGTAATATATCTATTAAATATTATTTAATAATATTAATATTCCCATAGCAAGGACTTGGCGACCGGTATAAAAAATATTATTATATAGATTTAGATTAAGTAAGATACTGATTAATAAAATACTAGATTTCTAAAGAATTTTTAAACCTACTTACTGTACTTTGAGAATGATTAAATAGAAAAAGAATTATATTATAAATAGTAACTCAGTATTAGTATATAATTAACTATAAAGCAGTATTAATCTCTGGTAATTTTAATTAATTTAAAGTTATTGTTATACTCATGTACCATGTCCATGAGGGCGATCAGTATTTGTATCAGAAAATATAAATATTTAGAATAAAAGAAATAAATTAAATATTTTAAAGTATTATAAAGAATACTGTTATTTATTTATAATACTACTACTGAGTTTGGAGCAATCAGATACTTTAAAATTATTATTAGAATACAGATTCTAGTTGAGGCACTTAGTAAGAAATGCTGTATATTAAATAAATATATAAAATAAAGCTATAGATTAAAACGGGAGAAAAGAGTTAAAAAAAGCTCTAGATAAAAAGATAATTTTATATAATATTATTTAAATAATTATTTTTACAGCTTGTACTCGGTCCTTTTAAAACCAGTAAGAGTATTATTAAATAATATATAATTATAAAATAATATACAGAAAGAGAGAAATAATAAATATTAATAGTATTAAGTTAATTTTATATACTATCTCTATTAATTTAAAATATTAAAATAGAAAATAATTTATTTATTGATTAGTCGATTAGCTGTTCTATTCAGGAGTTAGTATAACTGGCATGTAGATTAGTAAACTGAGAATATTATTAAATCAAATATTCTAATATTATAGCTCTTGCCTAATCTGTTTTTAAAGATTATTATATTATTATAGATTTTATATAGATGATGGCTGCTTTTAAGATATCTTGACATTCAGTTAAGAATTTAGAAATAATTAATTAAAGAAAGCTGATATAAGATTTTAATAAGATTATAAATAGTAATTTACTTAGTTATATTAATTTAATATTATTATTTATATTTAGTTAGTTATCCGCCACGGATATTTTTTATAATAGAATAGTAATACTACTTTCCGGGTAGCGTAGAGCTACATCTATATTTATAATATTATTTAAATTAATAAAGACCTTGATTTCAATAGTAATCTGATAGTTTAAAGATAATTAAAGATACTGGAGATTAAAAATATTAAGAATTTTAATTAATTTATTATCTTCTTTTATAAGTTTAATAAATTATGGGAGATATTCAGGAAATAATACTAGCTAAGGATTTCGATTTGGGCAGACGGTGCCTTTTTCGGCCCCAAATGACGCCAAAAACGGCCGCCCCGGCCCATCCGCTGACTCAGCCGCCGTGCGCATAACCACTCCAATTTGGCCACGCACCCGGTTCCCGGCCCGTGACTAGAACCGCGCTAACACACGACCGCTGAAGCGGTTTGCTGAGCGAAGCCGCAGCGACACTCTTCGTCGCCTTTCGAGGCCAGACGCTGAGGAAGGGAGCCGAAAATGGCTCCCCCTCCCAGAGTGAAGCACACTCCCTACGGTGGCCTTTTTCCATAAATGACGAGCTTCTTCCCCTCCGTTCGTTCCTTTCGTCTCGGCCCTCAACCATCCCCTTATTCCCACGTTTCCCCATCGTTGACAGGCACCTCGGGGGTTCTATTTTCGCTCGTTTCCTCCTTTTGCCAGACCGTCCATCGGTTCCTCTTTCCTGACTTATGGCTCGCCGTCCCCGTGCCTACGCTAGCCGTAGCAGCGACGACGAAGAAACCGCTAGCAGTGCGTCGTTCCGCCTAGGCTCGGATGACGCCGTCAGTGTGGAATCGCAGACGGACGTCACAGATGTCACAGACGACTCCGATGTGCCTCCCCCCACTCGCCGTAAAGGCAAAGGTCGACCCCGTCAGAAGTGCTCTAGGCTGAGGTCTTCGGGGAGAAAGGCTCAAAAGAGTGAGAAAGGGTCTCCTTCTCTAAGCCGCCCAGAAACGGACTCCGACTGCAGCTCTAGTGACGATGACGTGAATGTCGACGCTCGCTGTTCCCAACGTCCTGGGCGACGATGTTCCCAAGAGAAATCTCGGGCACCTGCTGCCCTGCCAGGTCCCTCAAGACGAACCGGCGATTCGGACACCAGCTCCAGTGACGGTGACTGCCGCGACAGTGGCTCCGATAGCCACTCTGACACGGACCCTGACATTGACTCGGATGACGAGGTATCATCAGACAGTGACGATGATGGTTACGCGGACGGCACCAGAAGAAACATTACGCGGATGGACGAGAGATGGGAACGGTAGGCCGAAAACCTCTCCGGTCGCAGCGAAGCTCTCTCAACGGACTAATAAACGATCAGGTATTCCCGAAAGAGGAATAAGAAATACAGGGCGCTCCCAGACTCCGTGTGGGCAGACCCTCCTTCGGCTCTTCGCAATGCAAGGAAGAAGGAGTTGACGCTGTTCCTCCGTTGGTGCCTGCGGCTGCAGCGGGGGAAGAATGGACGGAAGCTAAGGGGTATCAAGAAATTCAAGTCTTTGGATACGGATTGGAAGTCATTCCTCCGTCATTATGAAAAGGTTACCGGGGAGCCAATGGACAATGAGCTCGGAAGGCGAATGAGAAAGGTTGGGATCCACCCCAGGCCCTCTTCTGGACGAGTTGCTAACCGGTTTCGGCCCCAGAGTATCCGCAGGATTGCAAGGGAGCATGAATTGGATACGGATGAAAAAGAAAAGACCCCGATGTTTATTGAAGATGTGGTGCCCCTGCAGGAGACAACCCTGTGCACCATGGAGAAACGGTTCGATCTTGGACTTCAGCGCATGCAGCAATGTCTCTACCCTTTGATGGCGTGCTTTACGGTGAATCGGATCAATGCGATGCGTCGTCTTCAGTACCAGCATCTGCTGTGTTCCATCCAACGGGATCCCCATGGGGGACCGCCGCGAATCCTTCTGGAGATCAAGTATAAATTTGCCAAGAAATACATGGGTGTGACGCAAGCGTATGCAGCTTCCTGCTTCTTTCCGCACCGCTTCCCATTAGAAATTCCGTTGCTGACTGGCCCATCAGAAACACCTTCCCCCTCCCCGAGATTATCTATGATCCGTCGTTGATGCTGAGCCCTCATACGTTCCTTCTCGGGATGCTCTTTCATGATGATGCATTTCGGGCTCCGGGAATCAAGTCCATGGAGGACCTCCGACGCCTGTGGGTGGAAGATGGCCGCCAGCAGATGGAGGTCCCATTAAAACGGGACAAGGCTCACCACTATGTCTTCTGCAAGGTCACGAGCGTCCGCGGCAAGATTCAGGTCCATCGCGATCAGCCTATCCCCCAAAGCACCCTCTCCCGACAGCTCAAGGTCTTTGGCGAGATCGCCGGCTTTAAGTGGTCGTTGTTCACGCATCGGTTCCGGTACGGTGGGGGGACTATTCTAAATGAAAGCGGTACGTGGTGGCATCTTCCGTCTTGTCCAACCTTCCGTCATACGATACTGATTCAGAGCGGGTGGAATTGCTAGGTCTTGTTAGCGACGCCAAGCAGAACTTGATCATGAAGCACGCGGATATCCGAACGTTCCTGAACCATTACCTCCCTCGACGCATCGGCACGGATATGCAGGCGTTGATGAGGGGACTCCAGCCCGATTCGGCCATGATGAGGGCGGTCACTCGCATGGGACGATGGATTGACCGACGTCGGCCCCGAGAGCTCACGGATGCGCAGAAGGCCACGGTGGAGCACGACCCCGAGCTGCAGGCAGCCATTCGGAAGCGGGACGCGTTCTCCAAAAAACTCCAGCGCAGTCAGAAAAAGACGGGCCGGAAGCTCGATAAGCTTGACAAACTGAAACGGGGAGTCACAAATACGCGAAATCGACTCCTGTATGCGCTCCGCCAACGGGTGCGAGAGGAATTTGATGAGGAGCAGGCAGTCCTTGATATCGAGCGGCAGCTGGCGGGCACTGCAATTCTCGACGAAGAAACTAAGGAGCAGCTCCAAACGGAAGAGCAACTCCTTCCACAGCAGATTCACCTGCTGGGGAAACTCATGACTTGGCCCACCTCCTCGTCTGTGGAAATCGAGTGGCAGCGACGCAATGAGGCTACCGAAGCCGTTCGACTCTACTGTGATGTCCTGGAAGGTGGCCCGCGACGCGGTCGACGGCCCAAGCGGACTGTTCCGGTTCAAGAAACCCAGATGCATACCCCCCCCGAAGAAGTGATGGCGCCCACCCCACCCCCTCTTCTTGCCCCGTCGCCCTCACGGCATGAAATAGCCTTGCAGGACGCTGGCGAAGACATCCGAACTGCCGCGAAGCCCCGAGCATGCTTTCAATGCTATGGAAACCCCGCGGGATGTGACCATCGGCGTCTTATGCAGTACTCTCGCCATAAAGGTCTGTTGCGACACTTCCGAGCCGTGCATCTCGACGATCGTCACTGTAACTACTGCAACGAGTCGGTGGACAACGAGATGCATTGGCGAAGGCACACCGTCGACAAGCATCGCTTGAATGTCAGATACCTTGGGGACTACCCTCATGATCTTTGAGTATATTACGGACAAGACTCTGTTCCAGGAGCATTATTACACTAGATAAGCCATGGAGAGATTAACTGGTTCGTCTAAGTGTGACCGTAGAACTGAAATTTCCATTAACTATTCGCTAGTCCAGATTTAAGCCTGCTTCCCGATCTCACGTCCTTGGTTAGAGATTTCTGGCGTCTCGCCGGATCGTATCAAGGATTTCTGCTGGGAGGAGAGTATCGGCAGAAATGAGCCCTAATCCAATGCGACGTAATTCCGCTCCAGATATCATTTCTTCAGAGCAGGAACTGAATCCTTGCCAGCCGCGCCATCTGGCAAGTTTTCCCCCAGTTTTTAGGTAGATGCCATGAACGCGTGTCCCATGGCGGGGCTATTCTCAAGATCATGCCATTTCTGGGACACGGTGTCTCATGAACTGACAGTTTGGTTCCTTGGCAGCACGAGAGGCCAAAGTAACTGATTCCATCGCGCACAGGGGCAAAATGAGAATCGATCAAATGACGGCGGAGAGTCCAGTCGCTTCGAAGGGAACTGGTGCGGAGGAGGATGGGATGGTGAATCACGAGAGACACCGTAACAAAGAAATGCAAACGTTCGTCGGACACACCAGCGATCGCAAGGAGCCCGTCGGGAGCACTCGACGCAGCGAGAGCCAGACTCAGCGAAACGAAAGCTAGATGGCGGCCGCCACTTCCCTTCGTGTTCTGGCAGGTGAACAGACTCACTGCGAAGTCTCCTGTGGGACTCCTGCATTCCTTTTCGTCTCCGACCCTTTCTTCGCCCGTCCCCAGCACCACCACGCATCGATATGCGGCTCGTCGCTGACAACCGCCAACAACCGACTCAGCGAGATAGCAGCCGGCTCTGTAGGGAAATAATCACCCCTCATGGGCTCCCTGGGCTTTGCCGGCCCTCCCTCACAGTAATAGCAATCAACTCGAGATCTTCCGTCTTCATGCACTAGCTGATGCTCGATACTACGTAAACTGGTTTCACTAATCCACTCCTTGTGGTCCGCCTTGAATCTCTCGTAACACTGTATATCAAATGTGCGTCCGCCATGTTCGAACCAGTCTGTGATAGCCTGGGTGGAGGATTCGATGGAGATTGAGCCACCTAGAGGCGCAGATACCCAGCCGTCTAGTTTTAGATGCCCGTTTACGACGAGCTCAGCGAGATTGGGGATGAGGCGCTCGATGCAGGTAATGTGGTAGTACTGGATTAGTTCTGGGGACGAATCGTCAGTCAGCCAGTCAGCCACACAGTTAGTTAAGAATAAAAACCATTCTAGGGGATAAGAAGATAAGGAAAGGCGATACACAATACCCCCATGATACATATTTCGGTCACCCTTCAGCGCAAAGCGATAATGGGAACGGATAATCGGCGAGCGAGCGAGTCTCGTAATCGCGCAGTCCCACGCTCTGCAGTGGCTGGCCTTGACCCGCGGCACCTCTTGCAGGTAGAGTGTTCGCTCTCCGGATTGCAGATCCTGTAATATGTAGCCTGCCTCTTCCCTCCTCCGTCTCGCTTGTCTCTTTCTCTCCCTTCGTCTTTCCCTGTCCGCGTCTGCGCCCGCGACCGCGGGGTTGGCTGGAGTAGCCTCTGGCCGTGCCTCGGGGGTTGAAGTTTCGTCGCGGCCCCCGCTGGTGGCGGTGTCTGTTGGCTCTGTGCTTGGAGGCATGGTCGGAACAAGGTTGAAACGATGTGAAGAAAATAAATCAGATTCCCGATATAAGATTACTGATGGGTGCGCCGGTATCACCTTGGAGCAGAGCGGTGAAGAAGAGAGAGTTGGTATGGAAGAGAGCACGGCACTGAGATATTAAAGGACAGCCTCGCGGCGGGGAGCTTTCCGACGGTCCAGGTTTCAACAAAACAGGCTTCATTAGCCACGAGTCCGTCTGGCTGAGAACGTAACAATTGGTCGCTGCGAGCGCTGAACGACTAGCGTTGTCAGCACGACTCTTGATGCGTCTGATTGGTTTACAGTGGATCCTCCCGCTTCAGCGCTTTAGCGCTGCGAGTTACCCCTTGTGCAGCTTCGCCGGACCGCAGCGGAAGGAATCGAGTAACCCCTCAGGGCCACTGCGGGATGTACGCAGTGATGACCCACCATCTTAGGTCGGAAGGCCAATCAACATTTACTTCTGCTACTTGGCAGGGGCGACTGCGGTTCAGTTGAAAGTTGCTTTGTAACTATTGGACATCGCATCACTTGACCCGCAAGCAGGAGACCCACTACCGTATCAATTTGTCAGCACCGCTGTGATAAATGAGTTATGAACAAGGTACGGGAGATGTAGCTCTAATAGGGAGCGCAACCTGCTACGTGGGGTTTGCGGAACGAAACCCGCGATTGTCAGCACGGCCCGATAATGACTCCGGTGCCCGACCAGCTGCTGAATCTCGATCGTGGCTCGCCCTGTTTGGACGATGCTGTCGGTAGCATCGTTTTTCAACCCCACCACTCCTCGGAGGTACTTTTCCCTCCCAAGCCTAATCCTGGCGAAGACATTGGCACTGGTAGTCACACAGTTGGTGGGTGAACCACCTTCACTATAGCAGACTCAATTGAACACGGAGGAAAGCCACACAAACTGTCAGATGTGGAACTTTTCTATCATCCAACTCCCAATCTTGAATGAATTTCACCGTCAAGTATCATTGAGGTTCCGAAAGAGCCACGACCCTCCAATTTCAGCTAGGAAAAAGCAAGCAAGCATGGCGCGTCAAAACAAGCCTGATTGCAGCCAACGGTTGGCTGAAGACCGCTCCACTGTCTTCCCCGCCGATAGTCTCCCAGAAATAGCCAGACTGTCCCTAGCCCTTTTCCTTCTTGCTTCCGAACTCATCTCCAACGAACCTCACTACGCATCCTGGCGACCAAATCCCGTTGCAAAGCAATATCACCGGCTTAACTATGGTTACTCCTAAGGGTTCTATCCAAAACATGACGCATAGCTTGTTCGGATGCATGAAGACTGTCTTCAGAGGGCGACAAAGAGACAAAGATACACCTCTCGTTGCGCCGAAATCAAGCATTTCAGTCGTCATCGCAGATCCGGACATTAAAGATAGCCCTGCCAATTCTAAATATGACATTTCCCAACCCTGCGACAGCGACCATAACACGAAGGGATTTTGGCAGATGGCGTATGACGAGTTAAAAAAGAGCGACCCGAACAGTGTAGCAGCTCTCTTTTCGCTGACCGGAGCCAAGCCTCAGGACGCTGGCGATGCACGAACGCGAGAGATATTGGACGAGGTAGTAGAGGCGGTAAAGGCACAGTATAGGGAGAAGGGTGGGAAAGATGGCGTTCGGGCCACAGCTCATAAAACACTAAACTCGGTGCTGTCTTTTCAAGACGTTGTTAGTAACATCGCGAAATTCGATCCAACTGGGTACACTTCCAGTGCTTGGGCGATAGTCTCTCTTGGATTAACGGTACGGTCATTGCACCAACCGAGTCAGACAATCAGCTAATGACTTAGATGGCCAAGAATTATACAGACCGCAAGGATGCTCTTTTTGACGCGTCGGGATACCTGGCGGACTTGCTGACTCGTTGTGCCTTCATCGAAGAACACTTTTATGGGGAAAGAGATTCGGCCATGGTGAATATTGAAAAAAAACAATCGATTGTCCGGATGTATATGGCAATTTTGTGTTACTCCGCCGAAGTACGGAGAGTACAACAGTCCAACAAGGGAAGAGACATCATGGAGAGTATAACGGCCATAACAAGCCAGCCACTTACGCAACTCAAGGCCTCGATTAAAGAGGAGGAGTCCCATCTGCATCGATGGCTGGACCTGGACCAGCATCTGCGCCGGGGAAAGGAAGCAGAGGCTATTCTGATTGACCTCGATCAATTGACCATGGAAATCCAAAAACTGCGCGATGCAGTTGATATGTTAAATCTTCCTTTTGCCAAAGGCGCGTTTTTTGGCTCCTTCGAGGACCAGCATGAGGATGAATGCCTTATTGGAACACGAACCGAGTTGCTTCGACAGGTGCAGGACTGGGGTAGGTCCGGTGACAGATGTATATTCTGGTTGAGCGGAATGGCAGGTACTGGGAAGTCTACTATTGCAAGGACGGTAGGCCGATTGTTCAAAGAGGATGGCATCCTCGGGGCAAGTTTCTTTTTCAAAAGGGGCGAGGGGGATCGGGGGTCGGCAGTAAAGTTCTTTCCAACAATTATGAGGCAGTTAGCAGTGCACATCCCTCAAATGGTCCCTGGAATCCAAGAAGCTCTTGAAAGCGATCCTGCAATTCCCGGAAGTTCGCTTCGGGATCAGTTTAATAAGCTCTTGTTACAGCCATTACTCACTGTTGATCATAGTGAAGCCGTGGGTTCCACCGTGATTGTCATCGACGCTTTAGACGAATGCGAACCAGAGAAGGACGTGGAGATCATCCTCGATCTTTTACCCAAGGTTGAGAAGGCAACAAATATGACAATCCGATTCTTCTTAACTAGCCGACCGGAGATACCCATCCGTTTTGGATTTGATCAGATCGATAAGAGCAAGTACCAGGATACTATCCTGCAAAATCTGGATGAAGATGTGATCAAACATGACATCGCCTTATATCTCAGAGAAGAATTCTCGAAAATACAGCAGAGGCCCCGGCATGCTCTTCCCCCCGGCTGGCCTGGAGAGGAAAGAATCGAAGCTTTAGCAATGATGGCTTGTCCGCTCTTTATTTTTGCAGCCACAGTGTGTCGTTTCGTGGCGGATAGCCATTTTGACCCGGATGAGCGGCTTCGGAAGTTTTCCACTAGTTCTACAGGATCCAAGATGGATGGCACATACCGACCGGTTCTGAACCAACTCCTTGTCGAGGATGCTACGGACAGGAATGAGCTGATTGAAGAGTTTCAAAGAATCATTGGTGTAATCATTCTTCTTGCCAATCCGCTCTCATTGACTTCCCTTGCGGAGCTGCTGCTTGGAACATCGGAATACGATAGCAGCATCGATCTGGAACGCCATATTAGCATCCATCTGGAGTCCTTCCATTCCGTCCTGTCTATACCCAGTGATCCAAAATTACCAATACGGACCCTGCATTTGTCCTTTCATGACTATCTGGTGGATGAACGTACAAAAGACCAAGAGGCCACGTCTCAGTTCTGGGTGGATAAAGAGACAAAACATGAGCACATAGCCAGCCAGTGTCTTACTGTTATGGGCCGTTGTCTCAAGAAAAACATTTGCAAACTGCCAAGCTATGGGACCAGCCGAACAGAAATACACCCTGATTCTATAGCAGAATATCTTCCACCCGCCCTTCAGTACGCCTGTCGTTACTGGGTTTACCATCTTACCCAAGGTCCAGCACCAGCCAGAATCCTTGACCAGGTGCTCACGTTCCTAAAGGAACACCTTCTTCATTGGTTTGAAGCAATGGGCATTCTGGGGATGATATCTGAAGCCATAATGGCAGTGAATTCATTGGTCCAACTGACTAAAGTAAGTAATGAACTAGCTTGTAGCAGCTGACTGACTAACACCAGTGGTGGATCTAGGATAAATCCGGTAACGGGATGCATGTTTTCCTCTTAGATGTGCGCAGATATATCCTAAAATTTATACAAATTGTTGATATAGCACCACTGCAACTGTACAGCTCTGGCCTGATTTTTGCACCACATAAAGCGTTGATGAGAGAGAACTTTGAGAGAGAACTTCCTGCTTGGTTATGCAGAGGTCCAAAGGTAGAAGAGTATTGGGATCCTGAGATGCAAACGCTGGAGGGCCATTCTAGCACAGTTCACTCAGTCGCCTTCTCAAACGACGGCC
>JACVQR010000549.1:0-11637 GCA_019827475.1 Penicillium cf. chrysogenum
AAGCCCTGCCAAAATAGAGACTTGTTACATTTGGTTTGAGCTGATGATTATATGTACGATCCGAATGCGATCGTAGCGAAAATACACATGGTAGTACTGAGCTTCGCTACCAGCAGTCCAAGACCCCGCAATAAAATACGTAACTGTCAATACGAAAGTCGACCAGAGCCGCCCCTGGAAGACGACTTATCTCATTCTCCCAGCTAGACCTCCGAAAGAGAAG
This sequence comes from Penicillium cf. chrysogenum, assembly GCA_019827475.1. NCBI lineage: Eukaryota > Fungi > Ascomycota > Eurotiomycetes > Eurotiales > Aspergillaceae > Penicillium > Penicillium cf. chrysogenum. The sequence goes on from JACVQR010000549.1 coordinate 224, forward strand.
GCTTAGTTTAGGTTTCGAAGTCAGGCAGCCGAATCAATGACAGATGTATGGTCGTTGGCGCCGTGGTTTGGCCAATCATGATGCAGATTGATGCGTACAGAAGAGGGAGTCGTTACCTGTACTGTCTCAAGCAATCCGTACGGAGACGCAGTGTACGCCGATCAACGCCTGTTGTGGCGGTTATCTTCGGTAAACAGATATTACGAGTTGAGAAACGATTAGACAGGACATCCAGACGCTCATCGTTTGCTAGAATCATCTAGTGAACTTAATGCGGAATCCGGTTTGAGCTTTCCATAAAACATAGGGGGTTGGCAAGGAGGGGGGGGTAACTCTTATTCTAATATGGACGTAGCCTTGTGGTTTTCAGTGGCTTATTCGGACTTCCACCAGTCAGACCAATGGCAAACATTGAAAAATCAGCAAATGTTCTCTGTGATAAGGAAAAGATCCTTTCTTGAGGGGTTAAAAGTCTCCCACCTTGACATTCCAGTGATGACATGACACTAGAGCTCGCCAAAGCCCGCCCAAGCCTATGGGTACCCGCTAAGAACCCAACCCATGGGCGGATTTGGGTCTTAGTCAGCAAACTCATGGGTGGGCTCGGATTTCATAACCCAACCCAGAAACCCAAATGGGTTGCCAAGTAACCCACAGAAGCAAATAAAAATTATGTGATTTTGCAAATTAAATTGTGCCGTAATTTTCCGGAGATTCTTGTATCACTACGTTTGGCCCGGGTCATAGACATGGGGAGGGCCATCAGAATTAACCAGCTTTGCTTGAATTACATGACACTAGAGTGAGCTTCCTCTTGTCTATTTCGGACACTAATACAATTCATACCCTTGCAATCTACTAGATGGCACAGTAACCCTGCCAGATGATCTCTTCTGTGAGCTCTCACGAAGCTGGATCAGAGGGGGTGGAAGCAAGGACATTCCCTCATCTTCTCTATCTAGCTCTTCAGAGACACTCCTGGATAGCCTCTCTATCCTTGTGACTACTGGCTCACCCTCTGTCTCTTCTAATTCTATAGCCTCTACTCTGGCCTCTTCCGTATCATCCAGTTCGTCTTCCTCGCAGTCACTAATCAGATCAAACTCTTCCTCAGTTTCCTTAAGGGCCAGTTCCTCTTCGCGCGTTACTTGGTTTTCCGCCATTGGTATTGTTCTTTCAAGATGACTGAGTTGCTGACTGTCTAAAGTGAGCTTCTGGGCACACATATGCATCATCAAGTCCTGGATGGTCTTTACGTGGAGAGATCCTCGGCGATAGTGGCAGATATCTCTAGCACTATTGAAGAGGCGTTCAACTCCTGCACCGGTGGCTGGCACGGCGAGCAGGTCGCGCGCTAAACATGAAAGAACAGGAAATTCATGTTCATATTCCTTCCAGTACGCCCGGGGCGGAAGCGGCACAATCTCTTGGGAGGTCAAGCGCCACTCAAAAGCAAAATATACACGGACCAAGAGCTTACCTTGGAGATACCGATCAACCTCGTCCAGCTGGTTCCTATCATTCGGCAAAGAGATACGCGGCACGAGTAGCTGGTCTAACTCTGATGTCTGTTGCTGGGACCGATGTATGGTGGTATAGAAAGATAGATCTGGGATCTGCTGTTGGTATTGGTGAGAGCCTTTCCTCAGGTAACTTCGGTAGGTTCTCAATGTTTCACTGTGGCATTTCGAGTATTCTGTATCACCAAAGCAGAGAGCTTGTACTGCGGGGCAAGCATTGTCCCCATGGCGTACAGAAATCCATGGTCCCGGTAAGTCTTGTCATAGTATTCCCTCAATTTCTGTTTAGCTGCAAGCAAGGCATCATGTATAGCTCTTTTCCATGGAGTTGTCTTCCTGCTTAAAATCCTTGTGGACCTCTCAATATGCTCCAGGAGAAGAGGGAAAATCGGACGAAGGAATAGAATCTGAGGGCGCCTTAATTGGCGTCAGAGAGCTAAAATGGAAAGGACATAAGCCTCGCTGAAGTAGTACTGGATGAGATCATGATAAATAGCTGGCGGTTTTTGCTGTCCCAACTCTATGAATATGGATAGCTTAGAAAAAGAATTCCAGCTTTAGAGCATGGTGAGCTGGCTCTTGTCTCGCGCCTTTGGTGTTTTCTTTTCTTTTTCCTCACTATGGATTTTGGATATATCGAATTAGCGGCGCATCAGACCGCGTCGCCGTACGAATGGGTATGGGCGGGTACCCAAAACCCAGTCGGACCCAAAAAACCCATGAAACCCATCTAGAATTATAAGGGAATGTGGCAGTTGGATAAGATAGTCCTTGATACAAATGGAGCTGAATAGATGGGGAGAGTCCATAAGGTCAACATAAGTCTGCCTAAGCGTCACACCTATCGGAAATTGGGGTGCGTGTCAACTACACCAAATATTCATGGAGTGACGCTCCATGATTATATATATCTGAACAGGACTTCTGCTAAGGACAGGGAAGTCGTAACCTGTGACAACGTCATATTACCAAAAATACATTCAATGACTAATCAAAATTATGCTGAGATTATACAAACTTTGTGGTAGCTTGGGTAACCCGCGGGTACCCGCCAAGAACCCATGGGCGGGTTGGGGACTGTTGAAGTGAGAATAGATTGATTGATTTTTGTTTTTTCTACTTCTATCCTTACAGGGGCGGGATGCCTCATATATATATATATCTCTGTTCCCAATCCCTGCTAATGTGACATCACGTGATATTCAACAGGGACCCCGGAAACCCAGCCTGGGTGATCCGTGGGCGGGTCCAGAAAGTGATAACCCAACCCAACCCGCGTTTTGGCGAGGTCTACATGACATATTGGTTTATCACGTGATATAGTACGGGGATCGTAATCTATGGTTCGATCAAACCGCAACCAGTAGCTTTCCCTTTAGGATGTCTATGAATATGACATGGCAGAACTAGCGGAAACGTTCTAGTGCACTTTCGAATGATCTGAGTAGCGCTGATAAGTTCCCGGGCCGCTTGCACCCTGGCACGCTGCTATTAGTAATCGAGCTTCGGCCTGTTCAACACATGCAACTCAATCAACCCTCATCACCAAAACTAAGGGGCGCGATCAGAAGTCTGAGAATCTTCTATGCACAGCTCCACGCATAATTTACCATGAAGATCAACTTCGGTACATGGGGGAATCGGGTTGGCGCCGTTGCCCCATATTCCCTCTTGCATAGCGTTCTAACAGTATATTCTATCTTTCGCCCTTCCCAAATATCTAGCCATCTTACTTAAGTAGAAGGTACCTGGCTAGTAACCTGACAGTCCATGTCATTTAAGCCTAGCTATACTTATCAGATGAGATATCTCAACGTACTTCACAATGCTTGAAATTGGAGGTTGGGACGTGTGCCCTTTGTTGCAGATTGTACTTTTTTTCGCTGGTACATAATCATGTGAAACAAGTGCCTGCTCAGTGCTCAGAGCTTATTTAAATTTCGGGCTCAATTTTCCAGCATATTGGCCGAGAATACTGTTGAGTTGGGACTCGAAGGTCATAACGTAATTCACCATCGCGCGGCCCATCTTGTAATGCTATATTGAAAGCTACCCTTTTAGTGGTATGATACATATATAAACAACAACAAGACTTTAGCTCTGTGTCTGGAGATCAGAACTACTTAGAGAAATTTAGATACCTTTTTTGTCAAAATAACTGATTAGTATTATTTTCCAATTGAGACACAGGTAATTTATATGACCGGCTTATTCATATAGGTAGACGTTTTTTAGAAAAGTATACGTGGTGACACCGCTCTTACAGAACGAATCGTACCTTTAGGTATTTAAGAGCGAGCGAACACCATCCACACGGCGAAGCAGACGTACCATCCTTATTAAGTACAGCGTATAAGACCTATTCATATTAAAACCCACCATGTCTATTCAGGCGGTGGTCTCGAGCTTGTTTAGGCGACCGGAACGATCGTCGACAATCGGTGCACCAGCTATGCCTAGCGGCGTTGCTGCCGAAGGCTAGTTCTGCTGTTGAAAGTCCTCGTGCAGAGCCCGCACTAGAAATGATTGAGTGTTTGACGCACAAATGGAAGAGGAACAGAGCGAGAGACACTCTGACTAACGATCCGATTATCACTAATTAGTCAGGTGACATTCTGGGCAAAGGCGCCCTACCATGGTCTCTTCTCCAGTTCGACAACACTCTTTATCAAAGCAGTGGATACCTCGTACACAAACTCTGAATGATCTTTTCGGACTTCATCAGATTGACGAGGTTCCTTGAGCGTACCGAGATGTGGAAGGGCGAATCTTATAAGGATTTCTAGTAGGACTGATCTTGGAGGACACTGGGACCCATAGACATCGCTGACAAATTCGAGAGATCCGCAGTTGTCCCAGTCTTTTCTCAGGTTAGAGTCCAACTTCCTTTTGGATATATCTTCAATCCTCTAATCAAGTATTTGTCTGCCACATTGTAGATTTGCACGTTGATGTGCGCACGCCTCTACTGCCATGAAAGAACGTCTTGGGCGATGCGCTCCGTTGATATATTCCCTCTTGGATCACAAAATCATCCTCCGCAGCAGTATCACTTTTCGCAGCGGGATCATCCGTAATCTCTGGTGAGTCATCACAGCTGCACGATAAAAGAAATTAAAAATTCTTGAAATAATGAAAGGGTCACCGGGAATGTATGGGACGCGCGATCTAGCTTCTTATGTGGAGGTTAACGACCAATCTCTGGTGCCACCGCTACTACAGTATTCCTAAAATTAACATTTGCAGCCTTGTTGAAAGATGGCGACTGCGGGCATACAATGCAACGATGAACGTGGAAGCATGATGATGGGCATCTGACTGAGAGGTCTGAGAACTGCCTACTCTCTTGCATGCTTCGAAGTACGTGTCAGTTCATATGCAAACCAAGATCAAGGGGATTTACCGAGACAACTGCGCTTTGAGCGTATCAAAGCCTGTAGTCTTGATGCATCAGGGTTTGTCGTTCGGGATTGCTTCACTTTAGAGTGATGTAGTTGGGCTTTCAGCCTCCGGCCCCTTAGCCGGATAAACACTTAACATCCGAAATTAATGTTTGCACCAATCAGAATGCCTTCGTGCTGGACTCAGTTAGCGTGGACTGTCAAATTCACTCCTCGCAAATCATCCTAGGAAAAGGCTCTCCTTTATATCGAACCCCTATTGCGAAAAGTATCAAAAACCTCATGAATCAGAATACTTGTACCCCCGGATATTGCTTTCATCTGGGCGACTGTGGAGATCCTTGCCGCGGTTATATTACCTTGGTAGTAGTATTACTGTCACATAATGCACGACGGGTTCGAAATTAAACATATGTACGCAATGGCGTGGCGGAGCTCGACAGAATTAGATTTTATCTTCACAGCGGCATAGCCTGACATTTCCCAAGCAAACGACGGCTAACCCCAGCTCGGGGTATTATATCAACATCTAGCAGCCGTTTATAGGATTACCGCCACAAGGTCTCCGAGCCGACAGCATTCCACCACAAGCCACCTCAACGTACGGGGGAAAGATTATAAGAAATAAAGAGAGAGAAAGAGAAGGAGAGAGAGTAAAGAAACGAAAACAATAAAAGAAACTGCACCGAAAGGCAAAGCCAGTCAAGGTTTCGCTTCTATATGATACTCTGCAACCGCATCGTTGCTGTCACGAAGTATTCCCACAATAACTGAAACAGCCATGGGATAATATTTTCAAGCTAACACAGGTGTTAAGGATCCCTCAGCACCCCGTCAAATCCCACCTATTTCTTCCCACTAGGAGGAGTATAAGTCGAGCCACCATTGCCGTTATTGTAATAAGTGCTCCCATCGGGGTTGGAGTAATAGTAGGACCCGTTACTGGAGAAGGAAACTCGTCAGAACTGGTTTGGCAAATTTGAGGTCGGGATAGAGGAATAATAGTGAGGGGATGGCATGGAACGGGATGACACGACTGACCTGTTTGAGTAGTGGTAGGAGTTTGAGTTAGAGCTGCCAGAGTAGTCGCGGGAGCACCAGTGGTTTCCCTTTTGGACATCATATCGTTAGCTAAGGTTTTGGATCTACAAAAGATGGTGGTACTTACCTTACTATTAGTACCGGAGCCCTTGTAGCTGAAGTCTTTCCCAGACCTGGGCATGTTTACGATTTGATCACTGATAAAGTAATGTATGGGTTTGTTGATGCAGTTTATCTTTAAGAAGCTAGAAGATGCGCTGCTGCTGGTGGTGGTGGAGGAAGAGTGAGAGAATGAAAGTGAGAGATGAGAGCGAAAGATGTGGATCGGACAATTCTGAGTGAGGGGTAAGGCAGCAACGTACCCTTGGTCCCGGTCGGTTGTGTTGATCATGCAGGTGGAATTTTTGACATTGCCTTCAATGTATTATGCACACGAGTGGATTCATAGTACTATAATGGTTTTGCTACATATCAGTTATCGACATGGTTCTTTTGATACCGATGTGAGGATATGTTGCTCTATGGACCTACGTTATCAAGGAGACAAATCTTAACTCAGAAATTCGCTAGATGTCTATTCTCAACATAGGAAGCAGTATAAGGCGTTACAAGTTTTAGACCAATGCAAGAAAGTTCACAGCAATGCCCAAAGTAATTAACGTCTTGTGACATGGACTGACCCTAGGACTTCAGTAACCGGTATACCAAGACTGCTGCAATACTTTGAACAGGCCAGTAGCCGATCTTGATATAATGTCCAGTTTTAGGAGATGTCCCAATGTAACTTATCCAAATTCCGTATAACAGAAATATAAAACACGTAGCGCTTAGTCAAGATAGACTGTACTTTAAAAATGGAGCTCTTGCCAGCGCATCTGCCTGGATACCCCAAATATGCTTGCCTAGAACGGCTAGTCTAGGGCCAAAGTTCTTCAAAACGAGATCAATGTCCGGAGCATTGTGTTGGAGCGCTTGACTGTACGTATCGTCCGTCCCAAACGTTGCAATTTCCCACATCCTCTTCCACCCTTGGATTGCCATGGCTGCATCCGGAAAATCATTCCGGATATTGGTTGCAAGCATGTAAAACGAAGATCGCTTGGCATGAAACCTGGGATGCTTGTACAGTTGCACTGAGGCAAAGGTTGTGAATGTATATAGTAATTGTACGGTATGTGGAGATTCGACTTTGTGAAGAAGAACGATCATGGTTCCCCCCAGCTTGACATGCTCCAATCCAAGCGCCAGCTGTGTCAGGGTTAGTCTGCTGGCTTCTCGATGCTCACGGTAGGTGGCCCTGTCGTGGTTCCTAAGCACCTGACCATCACATATGACTAGATCAAAAGCCTGTCCAGGCTCGAATTGACGGGCTATAAATTTTCCAGCGTCTGGATGATCGTTCGGGATATCCAACCCGCCCATATCCGCAGCCAACAGGGTGATGTCAATGAACTTCACCGAAATATTAGGATGCTTAGGTAAAAGGACATTGTGACCTCCTTCACGCCTTGGTAAGCTGAATCCTATAGCTCGCGCTTTGGGATTAACCCATAAGGCTGTTCCAAGAAAGCCTCCCGGTGCCATGCACATGTCAAGGATACGTTGTTTGTCCGGATAAGGACTATTGATCCGGAAAACATCCGTAAGCTGTTGCATGTCATGTCCAATTTCTTTCATCATTTTGAAGAAATGCTTGGCTGTTTTCTTATTAGCATTGTCTGCTGTTTGACGCTGCTGTTCGAAGAACCGATCACCCGCCGGATTTTCCCAACCCTATCTTACTCGTCAACTCAAGGTCCTAGAAATGGTCGGCTTAACCTTACCTTATGTCGAAGCTCGGTTAGTCGCTGAAACTCCGGCACCTCATTTAGCAGGTATTGTGCTATGATCTTGGCGGGACTTTGGATCTCGCTAGCCTGAAAGGCGGATGCCTCGTGATGGTGAACGGTACCCTGAGATGCGCCATGTACGGCAGAGACGTGCTCATACGCCTGGCACCGTTTATTATCTGTCGTTGGAGACATTTCGTGCAGGGAAGCGGTGTGTACTGTAGAAGAAAATCTGTACGGAAAGGGAATGGGGAATTGACTATATATGTAAATGCAAGCCGGGCTGATATTGTTGAATATTAACAGCCAATGACCGATCACGACGAAGATAGTTCTCTCGCACGGTGTATTGACGTGGCGTTGGCAGGTATTTTGGAGTTTATTCAGTTCCAATCAGGCCTCGAAGCTACCAACCACAGCCGACGCAGCTAATGCAATAGGCTGAGTCGCGAGGCCACAATAATCCATAGGATGGATTGCAGGTATGGAGCATATGACTAATGAGAAGGACACAGGGCGGAACGAAGAACGGCGCGTCAGCCAATAGCGCAGGCCGAGGTGCTATCCAGATGTCATCTGCCGGTGGGAACCAGGAGATACACACTATTGTCAGGCAGCCATACATGACAATGATTCCGAAGTATCTGTGGAATAGTATATAGCACACGGAATAGTGCGATACGAGAGTGAATGTACAAGGCGACGTATTGGAATAGAATATCCAGTAACTAACCTGGCAAAGAAAGATTATCAATGTAACTATACAAGCAGTATTGATGGGGCTTAGTACTAAAAACGGCAGAGACTAAAGAGACGATCCCAAACTGCGTTGTCGGCCAGCCTTATGATGAAACGATCAGAAAAAGGGCAAGAAGTGACAGACGGCTTTCTTCACTCCTCAATATTTACAAAACCTCATCTTCTCCTGGTGTTCTCAGAAGTTCGTTCTTCCGTCTTGGACTGTGCCGCCCGAGTCAGACTCAGCTACCACGCAATAACGATCGAGTCAAATGGACAACATAATCCAAAGGTTGTTCTAAAATAGAAGTCATACTCGTCAATACCAGAGAACAGCGAGTGTCTGCTAGCATGTTAGAAAATTAACGTGGAAGTCGGCAGGTATAGCTGATTGCAAACCCGTCTAGATGCAGTAACGCAGACTGGTAGCAGTGGCGTAGTCAATTGAACAGGTGAGATTATAATATCTGGGTTTTTATGGTTCTTGGAAGATACTGATCTCATTCAAAATAATACTTGTGCCTACATTTGAGCGTGGAAAAAGGCATGACAACTTCATCGAAAAATTTGTGGGGTTGGTATTGGTTTTTCGAGATGGGTTCCAATATTGTTCAGTGTCAATGTCTAACACAAAATTATTCTCTGCCCATAATAATCATACTATTATTTTTTATAAGTATTTAAATCAATTCCATAATTATATCTGAAAAGAACTGGAGTATCTTACCTTAAAGTAATCACTATAAGTAATTTAAAAATACTCTGATTAGGGAAAGAGCATATTCTGAAAATTAAAAAGATTTAGTTATTATATTTAATAGATTAATCACTGTACTTTAGATTAAGAAATCAACTGATTAGATAATAGTATCATATAAAATAAGATTATTAATTATAGTATTTAATTTAAGGACCAGTTCTTTTATCTTTCTGATAATTTATTTATTTATAGAAACCAGCTCGGTAGGTATAACAGCTATATTAATAACTATAATCAATACTAACTGTCTTCTCTTTTTCCTCTTTTTCTTACTAAAAGCTCATAAATTTCTTCAGACAGGAGACGCTGTATTTTATATTAGATAAAAGAAAGAGTTATCAGTACTGTTATTTATAAATAAGCTAATATAACCTGCTGTAAAGAAGTCAGGGATTAATTTAATTATCAGCTTTTTATTAATACTATGCTTTGCCTGGTAGAATAATATCTGTAGTCTTGTATAACATTGCCATATAACAGCTATTACTATCAAAATATACTAATAATAATAGCATAGTAAGAGCAGAAAAGCCATAGAATAGTACCCGGTTGCTTTATAAATCAGACCCCGAATCTACTCAGGATTCATGGTATAGCTGTTCTATTAAAGTATAAAGCCTGTTGTAGTAATCAGAACATGAAAAAAATAGAATTCTTAATATTATCTAGTTTATAATAAGTTAGTTACCAGCTGGATTTCCTTGTAAGAAAAGATTATTTATTTCATGGCTATTACGAGTAATCCCAAGCTGACCGGCTGCATGTGTCACCACACCAATTGCTCATTTTTCTTTCTTAACTGGTTGCTCCATGCCGGCTACACGTAACCTTATTTGCAGGGATGGTACAGTACTTGTGAGAATTATCCTTTGCGTTTCTTGGCCACCTGCACGCAATCATAGTATTCGGATTTGATCGACACTTTGATGTTTAGTAGTCACCGAGGTGGAGATTCACTGGTCAATTTAAGGGCTTGAGGTGTAGTATGTCAGTCCCATGAGAAGTTATACCTCAGAACTATGCTGCTTCTTGAGGGGACATTCCCCAGCTATCCGGATACACTGAGAATGTATGTCTATGTTTGATCCCTCGCATCAGCAGCCGACAGTTTCCAGTACCACAACGAAACAGGCTCATCTTAAGCAGTCCGAGGCAGCCATGGCAGTTGTGCAAGGTAGAGGTTTATGGTCTGTGCAGTGATTGCTGGCCCTCCAAGGGTGAAGGGATCCCAGCAGCGGTCGCCTTTCTCATCTCCATTTGACAAGCAAAGTCTGTTAGTGCACAAAAGGACTGGTGCGACCGGGAGGCTTGCGGTCAGACGAAGCGATGACTCCGGTGGACCAGTCCTCTACCCCTCAGGCCCCACTTGCCTGCAGTGTTCTTTTGTCCGCAGTCCTCTCATGAATATGGCTAGATACCGTAACAATTGGAGGGTAGATGAGATAGCCTATGCAATAAGCGAAATTTACACCATTATAGAAGAAGATGCAGTCAAAAGTGTTGCCTGAACGAGGGACTTCTAGGCTACAATTTCATCTAGTCTTTAGTAAGTCAAATCGAGCTGTTCTACTGGCTGCGAGGTCCGGAACGGGCTCCGAGAAGTTCAATCCCACTACATCGGCGACCGGGCTTTTTCCGTGCGGGGCAAGCGTTCTGTTATACTGTTGTTGCGGAGTTATAGGCTAGATATTGCCCCTCCTCTAATGGGAGGGGGTTCTACTTGGTGATTGTCGCAATCATGCCAATGATTAATAGAGCAAAGACTTTAATGCGCTGCATGGCCTTGGATAATGGAGCCCGACATATCCGGGCGCTCCGATTAGATGTGCTGGGCCAGTAATCCACAGAAACTATTTTCTTTTGAACTGCTGGAGTACTCGGCCAAGTTGGTAGGGTCAAAGCGCCGCCAGGATAAGCGACACGTTGCAAAACCCCTTCTTGTGTTTGCTGAGCTGTAAGTCCCAGGAGTCAAACATGTGTTAATCTTTCCAACCCGACTGCCTCACTCTATTTTGGTCAGATATGAGTGGTTTCTAGCAGATCAAAAGCAGAATACTTTCGAGAATCTTATAACCTGCAACCCTGTAAGCAATAGTGCGCAGATGCGCAGTGACAGTACCACAGA